>CAODLS010208608.1:0-15587 GCA_948243855.1 Flueggea neowawraea | reverse complement strand
GTGGCAAGAACTGACGCCTACTTGAAAGAAGTGGCACTTAAGAGCCTTGCCGGTGCGGTTAATGTCTTACACTAATGGCAGAGAAAGTAAAACTGACTGGCAGATGCATAGATGCAATAGCATTTTTAGCCTGCAAGGATAGCCAATTTTCGGTATCAGGCAGGTCTGATAACGGCAATGAAGGTGTGATGTCTTCACTATTGTCTCAACCAAAGCCGATAGTTGATTGGTGGGCTGAAGATTTGACTGTTCTCAGGATTGATATCTTCCAGAGAGTCTTGATTGCAATGATGGCAAGAGGGTTTAAACAGTATGCTCTTGGTCCTATTCTTATGCTCTATGCACAGAAATCTCTAAGAAGTTTGGTAAGATCATAATCGAAAACTGGATTTTGATTCAACTCTGTGACTCAAAGTATTGTAGCTGAATTTCCATTTTCGTGCAGGAAACATTTGGGACGGGAGGAAGAAAATTGAACCACAACAGGAGCATGAGAAGAGGGTCATCCTGGAAACAATAGTGAGTCTTCTGCCAAGGGAAAGAAATGTAATGTCAGTTAGTTTTCTTTCTATGCTGCTTAGTGCTGCCATATATCTAGAGACAACAGTTGCTTGCAGGTTTGATCTAGAGAAAAGAATGGCCTTGCAATTAGGCCAGGCTGTGTTGGACGATCTCTTGATTCCTTCATATTCATTTACTGGGTACACATTGTTTGATGTGGACACAGTTCAGAGGATCATGATGAATTACCTTGAACATGAAGTGGAAGGGAATCGATTAGTATTCAATGCAGACAGTAAGTTTGTTTCTCCACCGCGAAGTGACATGGAACGTGTTGGCAAACTGATGGAGAGTTACCTTGCTGAAATAGCTTCAGACCGTAACGTTACTATTTCCAAGTTCATAGGTGTGGTTGAACTTGTTCCTGAACAATCTAGGATTACAGAAGATGGGATGTACCGAGCCATAGATATATACCTGAAGGTAGTACATTGTTATCAGCAGTCATTAATAACGAATACAAATTTATCTAACACAAGTTCTCCAGTTGATCTGATTTGTAAAAGTTTGACATTTTGGCAGGCTCATCCTGATATAAGTGACATGGACAGGAAGAAAGTTTGCAGCTTGATGGATTGTCAGAAGCTTTCTCGCGAGGCCTGTGCACACGCCGCTCAGAATGACCGCCTCCCTGTCCAGACTGTCGTTCAGGTGCTTTATTATGAACAACAACGCCTTCGAGACATCATGAGTGGAAATCTCAGTGGAGGAGAATCGCCTGCTCTCCCTGGTAAACTTAATATATATTCCACAGATACAAATCCTGTTTCTGATGAGCTCTCCAGCTTGAAAAGAGAGAATGAAGGCCTGAAGATTGAGTTATTGAATATGAAAATGAGACTCAAGGAAATTGAAAATTCAACTGTTAGGTCAGTTGCTGGCAGTCCAATGACGAGCACTCCAAGTGCTGATAAACCTCCTTCGCCGCGAAAATCATTCATGAACTCCGTCTCCAAAAAGCTTGGACGCCTCTATCCTTTCGTTCGCTCTGATGCTATCACAACTGGCAATTTCAAAGCTCGGACAAAACCAAGCAAAAATCGGCGGCATTCTATATCTTAAAAGTGGAGAAATCGGTTTCTCCATCACCCATTTCGCGGAGAGCATAGTTTTCTGTTTCGTGGTCTTGGTTGTAAAGCAGGCTTGAAATAATTATTAGCAGCTATGTGCCCTTTTCCTTTTCATTTTAGTTATGCATCCTTTTCTTTTGCGTGATATTGTTGTAAATAATATTTGCATTTGTTCCAATACATGATATGATTCAAAAGGGGATGAATACAAGCTACCATTAATGTGTCGTACTCAAAGGAATGTTTCCTCACATTAGTAAACTGAATGACAAAAAAAGACCGGTAGTTGATAGCAGAAGCCTATTGCATATTTATTGTATGGATTAAAAAAAAATAGTCGCTAATTGCGAGAGCTTTTTGTTGAATATATTGTACTAGTGGCAAAATCAACAGCTACCAAAGATAAGTGAAGATCTACCAATTGAGCACAGAACGGAATTGTTATTTTCTCTGAGCGTTATTAGTGTCCCGGAACAGAAGTAGCATAATAGCAATGAGGAAAAGAAAAGGTAAAAAGCATCTGATGCTGTAATAGTGTCTTTCAGATGTGTTCAGCACTGATTCGGACTATGATGTTAGCAGCTTTTTGGGGGAGATTGATTGTGTCACAATTCCATTTCGAATTCTATGTAACGGGGGCTTCAGGTTACAAGTCCTTCAAATAGGTCAAGTGGCAAGAAAACAGAAACCTGAAGCACCGGCCCCATGAAATGCAAGTATCTGGCAGAGCAGTGGGTCTGTATCAGAATAATTGAGCCATGTTTTGATACAAAGAGCTTTTGTAAAAGTAGCAACTGTTGAAGGGACAGGCTAGCAAGAGAGCATATGTTGAGGGTAGTGCAACAGAGTAGCAAATGATCAATTACCTTGTACGATTTTATTAAATCAGGAATCTACATCGGAGAGACATGAGGAAGTAAGGAATATATGAGTCGAACAAACTCATAATGAGATGTTTTAAATTTTAAAATTTTGTACTGAAATGTGGTGTCAGATTTACTTTAGTGCGGTTTGGTCGTGAGAAATTGTGAAATTGTTGCCCAAGGTATCACACAAATAGGAAAGATGAGGTAACTTCTTCAAACTAGGGGCCTCAATTATTCTTGTTGGACTAAGCTGTTTTTTGCTTCTATAATTGTTAGTTGCGCCAATTATAAAAATAAGGATTAATTACCCTAAGAAGTGCTTTTTTTATTACAAAGAGACGCGTCCGCCCTTTTTCTCTTATGTGAACGAAGGGATTTCTTAGTTTGTACGGATTGGCCATTTAATGTATTCAGTCCTTCCACTTTTCTTATTTTTTCATTAGTCATTAATGGTCCTCTTTCTCTCTCTTCCTCTCTCTCTCTCCCTCTACGACGGCTGCCCCTCCTCTCCATCATCTCCCTCGTCTCCTTATTCTACCTACCTCCTCCCCGTCCTCTCTCTCTTCTCCTCCTCGACTCCCACTATCTCTCTCAACCGTTGCCATGGACCTCTCATCCTCTCTCTTTTAGTTCTCACTCTCTCTTCTCATCCTCGTCTCGCTTTGATCTCTCTCTCTTCTCGCGTCGATCTCTCTATGTTTCTGGCGTCGATCTCACGATCTGTCATTGCTCTTGCCAGAAGGTTCCGTTGATCTCTATCTATCCTCACGTCGATCTATGTCTATTCTCACGTCGATCTTCATCGTTCTTCGTCTTTGTCGCCTCCGCTTGTGGTTCCGCTGAAGGCGACGAGATCTGGTCAGTGGCGGTTGAATCTCCTTTGAAACCCTAGTTGGTCTTTTTTTTTCATTTCAGTCCTCTATTCTCTAATAAAATATTTTTAAGTTCAAAAATTGGGTTAAAATTAAGAATCATTCTTTATTTTATTGTATTTTAAAAAAATGTTTATTGAGGTATGATTTAAATTTTCTTATTTTTGAAAAATTCATTTAATTTTTTTGAAGGTTTATTTGAAGGTTAAATAAGGTTGTTTTTTACTTTTGATGTGATAAGGAAATTTAAATATTTATTCAAGTTTTTCAAAATCTTTTGAAAGTTCTAAAAATGTTTATGTAGAACTGATTTTAGGTTTTGAAAAAGTTTATGTAGAGTTGATTTTTAGGTTGATAAAAAAAGTTTATATAGAGCTTATGTAGAGTTGATTTTAGGTTGTTTTTTAGGTTTTGAAAATTTTTTATAGAATTATTTTTAGGTTGTTTTTTAGGTTTGAAAAAGTTTATATAAAGTTGATTTTAGGTTGTTTTTAATTTTTTAAAAATTATGTAGAGTTGATTTTTAGGTTGATTTAAAAAAAAAAGTTTTGCAGAGTTTATATAGAGTTGATATTAGGTTGATTTCAAGGTTTTAAAAAATTTGTAGAGTTGATTTTAGGTTGATTCTAAAAAAGTTTATGTCGAGTTTATATAGAGTAGATATTAGGTTGATTTTAATGTTTTAAAAAATTGTAGAGTTGATTTTAAGTTAAATTTAAAAAAAAAATTATGTAGAGTTTATATAGAGTTGATATTAGGTTGATTTTAAGGTTTTTAAAATTTTTTGTATAATTGATTTTAGGTTGATTCAAAAAAATGGAGTAATCTAAAAAACAAAAATGACCAAAATGAAAAAAAATAATAAAATACAAGGAATAAATTGAAAAAATATTAAAAAATAAATTGTAGTTAAAAATGTAAGAAAAATGACCTTTTGTAGTATGAAATGTAAAGAAAATAGGCTGTGTAATATGATGTAAGAAAAAAGCTAGCATGATATGAGAAGAAAATAAATGAGGAGTTTATTTGTAATTAATTGTTTAAATGAGATGTTTTTGTAATTTACCCTAAAAATAAAAGTTAATTATGTCACGTGCCACGATTAAATATTAGATTGTGATAATAAATCCATCAATTTCGTATTTGTTAAAATATCATAATACCAAACTTAGTTTGGGAAATACCACAATTTTGAAACTGAAACTCAAAAATGTTATCTCCATTTAATATATAAGATCAAAATCTCGTGAATTTTTGTCCGTCACTTTCTCTCTCTACCACCCTCTCTTCTCTCCCGTATGCCTCTCTCACTTCATACCTCTCTCTCTCCTCCCTTCCTCTCCCTCCCCGCCACCTAAACCATATGTCCTCTACCTGCTTCCTCTCTCCATTGTTTGTATGTGCCTTCTCTCTCCTCTGTCATCCCCATTAACATCGAGGAGATCTAAAATCATCAAAGATCGAGATCTGTTTGCTCTCTCTCTCTCTCTCTCTTTCAACGAGATCTATACTTGCCTTCTCCCTCCTTTCTTATCGTCGCTGCACAAACCATGCGTCCTCCACTTTCTTGCTCTCTTTGTTGTGTTGTGATTTAAAGTGAATTCACGAAGGAGGTCTGAATTGATTTTGGTTGATTTGTGTAGGTTGATTTTGTTGAGTTTGGTATATTTGTGTCCAAGTTGATTTTGTTAAGTTTGGTATATTTGTGTGCAAGTTGATTTTGTTGAGTTTTGTGGCCGCGACAACTAGGGTTTGTCAAACTCTGTTCACCAATTTTAAAAACCTCTGAAGACCTTTTGAAGACTTCCGAAGACCTTTGAAGATCCTTTTGAAGACATCTGAAGACGTTTGAAAATCTTTTATATACTTTTGAAGACCTTCGAAGACATTTTGTAGAGTTTTTGTAGACTTTTAAATACACTTTTGTACATCAAACTAATTACTATTAAATAACTTAAAATTTGTAAATATTGTCTACATTGAATATATAACACAAATAATTTATTTTAATTTAAAAAAATAAATAAAAAACTTATTAAATCAAATTTTTTATACAAAATTGTAGCATTTAGAGATCTTTAAATACTTTTTGAAGGCATTTGCAGACCTTTTAAAGACCTCTAAAAATTTAGATTTTTTTTAGTTGGAATTCATTTTGTCTTGAAAAAATTAATTTTTCATGAATATGATATTTGTCAAATTCAGTTTTTTTTGGTCGTAATTTTCAAAATTGAAATGGTGGATGAATTTGTCAAAAATGGTATTTTTATTTAGTTATAAAAAGTGTAATTCTTCCTAAAAATAACTCCGACAGCTTCTTTAATATGGAGCGCACGAAGAAGACCTTTCGATTTCCTCCATACACATCTTACTTACTTTCCACCTCCCAATGGAATCATTATTTTTTTTCATTTTTTAACAATTTAGTCCCTATATTTTTTCTTTTTTTTTTTTATTTTCAGTCCTTCGACTTTATACTAAGCAATTTTTTATTTAAATTTGTTCAGTTTTTATAACTTTAAATTTTTTTGTAGTTGTTTTCTTCATGTTATCTTTTTTTTTTATTTTTTAATATCTAGGAAAAATGACAACCAAGAGATTTTCTTGTTGTTTTTTAATATGTTTTGTCTGTAAGTTTTATTTGGTTTACTTTTTTTTATCTTGTTTTTAGTATTAGGAAAAAATGGCAATAAAAAAACTAAAAAATATTGAATAAATACTCTTAATCACGAAACAAAAAAATATTGTATACAAATGAAAACTAAACCAAAGAAAATCAACTGAAAACATATAAAAAGAAAAATTAAAACGAAAACTAGCGTGTTTTCTAACCTGTTTTGTTTTTAAGTTTTATTTGGTTTATTTTTAGTATTAAGTTGTTCTTTTCATTTTTTTTTATCTTGTTTCTTTGTTGTTTTTAATATCTAAGAAAAAAGAAAACTGAAAAAAACTATAAAGAAACTGAATAAAAACTTTTATTCATGAAACAATAAAAAAATCTTGTATACGAATGAAAGCTAAAAAAAGAAAACCAATCGAAAACTGAAAACAAAACACAATTTTTTTTAAAAAACTCAATAAAAACTTAAAAAAACCCAATAGACAACCAAAAAAAAAAAGAAAAGACAAAACCTATGTATTCTTGTGAATTACAGTTTTTTTTAGTTTTTTAACTTTTTTTGTTGTTAAGTTTTATTTGGTTTATTATTAGTATTAAATTGTTCATTTAATTTTTTTTATTATCTTAACTTTTTCGTTGTTTTTATAATATCAATAAAAAACAAAAACGGAAAAAACATAAAAATTTTGAAAAAATAATTTTAATCACGCAACAAAAGAAATATTGTATATAAATGAAATAACAAAGAAAAAAACTAAAAAAAATGCGTTTTTTTAAAAACTAAACAAAAAATTTTAAAAATCCAAAAGACAACCAAAAAATAGAAAAGACTACAAAACCTTTGTATTTTTATGAACTACAACTTTTTTTAAAAATATTTTATAGTTTTGCTAGTAAAAAAATCATTTGGTTTTTATTTGGTTTAGTTTAGGTTATTTTTCATTTTAGATAAAAGAATAAAAAATAAGGAAAAAAAACAAGAAAAAAATAAATTTAAAAAATAATTTAAATTTAAAAAAGTACTTAGGTGAAAAAAATAATAAAACAAAGCACTGAACGTGTAAAAAAAACATGAGTAAAAAAAAAAAGAGTTTAGTATGGAGTGATGATGTCTTCTCTATGGGGTAAACCAAAATGGTCGCTGCCTCCGGAAGAAAGTAAAATAGGGAAAGGGCGTATCTTATGTAATTTACCCTTGTTAGTTCTCTTTGTGATTCACATGTTACTCTTTGAGGAATGTTTAAAAAAATCTTACAGATTTCCACAGGATTTTCTTTGGTTTTGTCCTGCGAAGACAACTCTGTCTCCTAGATTCCCAAAAGCCAGTTGTAGACTGTGAATTTTAAGATTAGAAATGCTCCCATGAACATGTGTTTTAACAAGAAAGAAAGATGAAAAAACAGCTAGAAACTGCTCAAGTCTTGACAGATATATTAAGACAAATATTTAACTGGCAATTAAAATGTGATATCAGATGCATTATTGTTATTTTCACTAGAGTTGTTGAGAAAGTGTATTAAACTACGCTCGCCTCGGCCAAAGAGCTCACGCTTGAATTTCGTCTACCAATGCAATTCTTCTGATTTTCCTAGGCCAGAAAACTGAAAAGAGTGCATGTAACTTGACGATTTGTCTGGATGCTCCTGAAGCTTTTTTTTCTAAATTTATTTTTTTGGATTAACCAGACTACTATGTTTGGATGAACGACAAGCTTCATGGGCTTCTCTTTTCAAAATATCCAGGATTCTCTTTTTCGCCATTCTTTTATATGTTTCACTGATTCAGTCCATCACTGGAATAACCCCTATCAATTAGCTTTCACTAATTTAGTTGCTAGTTGAATTATGCTACAGCTCAATTTTTATCGCCATCAATGATGTCAGATGGCAGAATTTGTAATGAAATTCTCAGGCAGAATTTGCAATGAAATACTTACTGGTGCCTTGAAAGGTTGAAGTTAAAAAGGTCACTTCTTTGAAAATATTTTCCTGATTTGATGTCTCCCCTGGACAATAGAATCTGGGTGCAACGTGACAGATCCACTGAAACCAAATAAAATCCTCCCATGAATGAAGATGTGTTGAAAGTCTTAAATTCAGGGTCTATATAGATGCTGCCAGATATTACACAAAAGGTACAGACAAATCTGCCTGTCCAATGAAGCTATGCAATTTTTTTCTGAAAATCATTTAGAGACCTTTTTGGCATAAAAGCAGAATATCTAAGTCAATTTTTAGCTTGTAAAGGTTTGTGCAAATAAGAAACACAAGTCATGATCTTTACAGAAGACACCACATTATGCTACAAAAGTTAAGCAGAGAAGGAAAAAAAAAATCAATATAGATATATCAATGACAGACTAAATAAGTCGATATGAGCCAGTCTAAAATCCAATTATCGACTTACTTAACAAGATGTTTTCTTTTTTTCTTTAATCAAGTCATGTTGAGACTCAAAACTTGGAAAAGCCAAGGAGGCTGTTTTATCCTCTCTTGTCTCAGTTGATCTTCATCAACATCAGTAATGTTTTTACCCCTTCCAAGTTCCATTTCGCGGCCGCTTAATTGATCCTCTCTTCTTGTGTTTGTTGTCTGCTGTGTTAAAGAACTTGTCCTGTTAATATGGCTGGAACCTGTAGAAGATGAAGAAAAGCTTGGTCCTGAATCTGAAGTTAGAGGTGTTTCAGGTTTCTTTCTTCTGTTTTTGTAGCTTGTAGGTCCAAGTGTTAGCTCAATTTCACTCTCATCTATCATCTGTAGTTCTCTGTGATCACCATTTGATTCCGCGACATATTCTTCTGCTGGCCTCTCCAAGTCAAGTTTCACCATTGATTTCTGTACTTGAGCGTGCTCTTTATTGAAGCTAAAACCATTCTGAGTCCGCAAATTAGGCCTGTTGTTGTTAATGTTCCTCATCAGGATTTTCTGAACTCTGTATAGACGATGAAGTTCATATACCTGCAGCAACAACATTCACAGTCGCAACCCTACAATTAATCTCTTATCAAAACAAGAAAATGGAGAAATTGGAAATAAAAACATGAAGAAAGAAAAGAACTTGCCTGTTGATTGAATGTTTCTTCATGCTTTAACATTGCCATTCTCATGTATTCCTTGTCATAAGGCTGCAGAAATTTCTCCATCAAGCCTGCAATTCAAATAGATCCCGAGTAAAAAAATTCTGATTTCTAACTTCTGAATCCTTCCTTCCCCAAGAATTTATCCTCTAAAAAATGTGTAGCTAGATCAATTTCAAGCGTGGTGAATTATTTCCTGCAGTTTTGCACCTGTAAAATGAGAGAGAGAGAGAGAGAGAGAGAGAGAGAGAAGAGGGGGGGGTAGCTACTATATGGAAGATATATAATTAAAGATTGACTGGTTGTGCTGGAGTGATCAGAAAAAGCATTGATTTCAGGCATTAAGCAAATGCATAATCACATCAACTACTTGGAGATAGCATAATTTGTCTGGTAGTTGACTAATTTCCCCTTTCAATATGCATTTTATTCTGAGCCACAACTAAAGTTCAAACATAAAATATCTCCTGAAGTGAATAGTGGTATGTTTTCTTTAGGTAACATGTGCCGAATTTGTATATATCCTCTTCTAGTTTCATGTTTTTGGTGTCTTTTCTATCTGGATATTATTTTCTTACCAAAGATATTAATTGCATATGTGTGACTTTTCAAATTGATGCTTCATTGGATACATCATTCACAGACTTTGACCAGCAAATATGCTAATTAAGATTTATTCTATTTATGCTTCATATGTTTAAATCTACATCTTATCTAAATTTATCAGAAAACATGAAATGCATATATCCATGAACCAATATATAACATATATAAATCTTATTAATGCATGCAATATAAGAAACGGAATTTAGCTTTCTTTGTGTTGTAAGCTGAGATCATTAAAATAACATGAAAATCTAATGTTTGAAAACCATGCCAGAGGTTTTGCAAATTATCACACAAGTACCACTGCAAAGAAAGTTTAATGTTAAAAAAGATGAATCAAGAATTCAGCAAAATTCAGAAGAGTTTCTTGATATTGATAACCAAACACACCATGCAAGAAAGTTTGGATCTTTTCTGACCTGTAAGAGAGAGTGTCAAGATCAGCTGACGGAGTAGGACCAACTTCTGGAAAATGTTGTGATCACTATAGGAGAAGAAGAAGAAGAAGAAGAAGAAGAAGAGAGAAGGGCAAGAGTGATATGTAAATATCTGCGTCTAGTTGTACCAAAACATCAGAGCCAAGCTTTGCTGTTGGGTATTATAGAGAAGAAGAAACAGATCAGCTTTGCTTTCACATTCCCTATCAGTATATACTGCACAACAAACAATAATTTAAGACCCTGATGAGAGAATTTAAGATTCTCTCTCTCTCTCTCTCTCTCCCTCTCTCTCAGCTCTCTATATCTATCTCACACATTCACAGGAACCAAAGTAGCTGTTATGGTTTAATGTTGCTGTTATTGATGCATTTGGGGTTTGAGGCATGCCAAACAAATCCCAGTGCCTAAGCCAATATCATTGAAGTTTTGTGAAAGAGATGCCTCAGACAGGTCCAGCAATGCAGGCATATAATATTGGATTAGACCCTAAAAAACTATACCTAATTGGTGCATTATACTATGTATTTTTCTTCTTCTCTTTTCTTAAAAAAAAAAGATTAATAAGGTTTTGAGGATCACAAGGTCCTTACATTGCTCTATAGAAAATCATCAAGAAAACAGCTTAGCCTGCTGAGGTGAATCACATGCAACCAAGAATTCTATATCACTATTAACAGTTGTCTTAATTATCAATCTCCATTTTTTTATGCTTAATCTTAATTTAAGGAAAGATTAAGCTGGTACCTCCTAGCCCGCCGACAAATTCATCTTCACCGTACGTTAACTGGGTACCAATCGAAACAGTCCAAATTGGAATGATCCTCACCGCCGGATCTCATATCCAAACAATACTAATAAACAAAATGATTAGCTACTGTTCAAACCAAAAACATCAATTATTATGTAATTAAATACTAATTAAGCATCACAAGGCTTTATATGCACCAGTATAATTTAGTATACATTAACTGGGGATATTTAACTTTAGGTTATAAGGCTAATTGGGTTGGTGGGATCATCACCCACAAAGGAAGACCAAACACAATGATTATATCCTCCTTAATTGGCCATGTGGGTGGAGTGGGAGAAGTTAAGAGATGAAATAAAAAAGAAAGTATCTACATTATTACATAATTTATTAAACGGTCCATATTGTTTAATTGACCCCATTGAGGGAAAAATATGGTACACATTAAATGTACTTGGAGAAACCTACAATTGGAGATGTGTGTGACTAGGAAGGAACACAAAATAATAATGTGACACATATAAACATATAAGTAGATAAATCTCCTGTTTTTTTACGATCTCAACTCACCCACAAAGAGGATGCGAGAAACACACCCACTAACATGCCGCCTTGATCTCGAAATGTCCTGCGTCAACTGAAGGAGTGTCACCGCTTAGGCACAATTGCTGCGGCCCAGTAGATAGATCTCCTTTGTTTTTGGGGAAGAAATAATAGAGATAATGAGCTGGTTTATTTTGTCACTGTTATGTTGTGACTCTAAAAATGGATCTGATCACAAAAAATAATTAATGAGATAAAAGAATATTTAAATAAAGACAAAATATGCTGCTAAGTAAACGAAAGTGCATTTTTAATTTAAAAAAACAATTGATGTCTGCTCGTGCTTATCAAGAAACATGATCACATTCACATGCATATGTAGGGCTTGTGTGTGCAATACAATACTTCTTTTTCTCTCACACCAAACAAGAATCTAAAAGAAAAGAAAGAACAGCCATGGAATTTAGAAGAAAGTGAATTGGGTTCGAGAGAGTGACATGGGAGCACGCGTTGCCGGCGAGAGAAGGTGCAGTCCTATGGGGCTGTGGGTCCGTTGGGTTGCTCAAAAAGGCTGAGCCATGGGGGTGCCGTTTGGTCCCCATTTCCAAAATATTATAAAAAGAATTTTCAATTTTTATTCTCTCAATTTCAAATTTATTAGATAGAAGGTTCATTTAATCTGGTTATTTTGCCATTTCATTTTGAAAATTCTCATAATCCCTTATTTATATGCAATCAATGTCTACTATAGGATTTTGAGGAAAACTATCATTTTTAAGTGGTTAAAAGATATTTGATGTACTTAATTTATAGTATATTATATTAAATGAAATATATGGCAGATAAATATACTTAAATATTTTTTTGAATTTGTAATAATTGGTCACATAGAATAATCTAAATATGAAGAGAATTGCTTAATAAAAAATTTATAATTTAAGGTATTTATTGCTATTTTAATTATCTAATTGGGTTAAATATTTTTTTGTTAAAAAAGGGGATGATCTCACCTACAAAGGGTAATAAATTTAAGGCACCACATCCACATGTTAAAAGGGAGGAACAGAGGAATGGTCAAAAAAAAATCAGTAGCTGTTTTCTTTTTTATCAAGAAATTCATTCAGTACTTGTTTGACAGAAAAGATGGGTAAAGATGGCAGAGAGCACAGTATGTATTTTTTGTTGTTCAGTTCAGTGTTTATAAGATTTCAAAGCAGGACTCAATGTCATCCTGGAATCTTATTGCTGCCATGTCGGTGTACAGTGCACTACTGCTGTTCCATTCCACCAAGTCTATTTCCCTCTCATCATACCCTCGCTACTCGTCGTTATTATTGGTTCTACATTATCGATGTGTTTGTTTTTCCCTTACCAACATTCTTGTTATCGCACTTCTGAGCATCAGTAGTATCTTAAGAGCTGGTATAAATAATAAAAAATAGAGAAATTATATGTTTTTTAATAAAATACTACATATTATTATTAACAAACGAGTCTTAAGTTTAAATTAATTAAATTTTTTGGGCCAAATAGGTTTAGTAGTAATATTCAGGTAATTAAATTAATTAACTACCTTTTTATTAATTTTAATGCTTATTCATACTTGGAATGCGAACCCAAGAAATCTTCTTGTATATTCTTATTAATTTCTAAACGACTCAACCATGCATAACTAAGAGTTCAATGTAAATACTAATACACTATTTGTTCAGTGATACATATACTGATTCAAAACAAGTTTTATATGTCAAAACATAATACATAATTTGAATTCCAAGAAAAAAGTATTTATAAAAAAGAAAGAAAACCATTAATACTCTAATTTTTAATCCAAAATAATTACCCAATGTTTGTATAAAAGAAAAGGTTCAATATTGTGAATGTTCGTATATACCAATAAGTAAATTGTTGCAATTTATAACTACACCAAACATTAAACAAGAATTTCCATATAAGTTTTCCAATTTTCCAAGTTTTACTTGTATATTCTTTTTTGTTTCGAGTAATATAAATTTTAACTTGTTAAAAAAAGGTTCATTCTTTCAATTTAAAAATAACTTGTTGGTACTATTTTTGTCGGAAATGAGATTTCTGTTATATAAATAATGAAGATTTAGATAACATATTAATAAATATTGTTCAATAATAAGCACTTTCACTAACATTTAGAATCATGCATGTCGTCCTCAAAGGAGGAAAAAAAATTGAGGCAACTTTTTTTTTTTCATTTTTCATTAACGTTGAAAATAACGAAAGCAAAATTGAACTATTAATTATTGTAATATGTTATACTTGCGTGACAGTCGCTGCCGTAAATGGCCGCTTTCCTATAACATTTGTTTGAGCAACACACACTGGTAATACAATAAAAGGCTGCCCTTCCAAGAAATTCACCTTTTTTTTTTCCTGAATGTTCGGTTAACTCACAAATCCCACATTGACTAGCAGTGGATCTTTAAAAATTGTGAGTCACATATCGTTTAGATATAAGATGGATAAGAGATATTTTTCTTATAAATAGGCCTTGAGTTTTAGATATTTTCGTATCACTAATCTTAGATTAAATTATTAGAGAGTGTGTAATTTGGGTTTCGGGTTTGTGAGAGTGAGAAGGTTTTACAATTTCCTCCATTCAAAAATTATAATAATTATTTATTTTAGTAAAAATCATGGACGTATATCTATTGAAAGATCGAATTAAGTTAAAATTTTCTTGTGTTTATTTCTCTTTTTCTCAATTGTTTATTTTCTTGTGTGGGTGTAATTGTGTATTTGTGCGCAAGACGGTATATATTCATAGTTATACACAAAAAAATAGTTAATTGATAAGTCCTTAATTACGTAAACATTGCGACTCCTTGTACATTTGATTTGAGAAATTACTCTAATTCCCAGAAAAAGATGCTCTGATTTTAGACAAATTCATCAGCAAACAAGATCTTTCGTTTTATATGATATATTTTGTTGCTTTTTCAAAAAAATAATAGAGAATTTTGGTTCAATCTATAAGAGTCTCTCTTGGATCCTTGAATACTAATTTTATTTTTGTCTATATAATTTTTCAAAACATAAAATCACATATATTTTATTTTTGGAAGGAAAAAACTGCATATAATATTGAACTTCATTTAAAAAAAATTATAATTTTGTTTTTTATTCGTATTATTACTACTATTTTTTTCTTGCATATATCAGGGGGTTGTCTCTCACCAAATCCTATCCGCCCCTAATCTCTCTTTTAATTGTAGATTATTTTTGTCTATATAATTTTTTTAAAAAATTATTTCTTAAACCTTGCTTGAAATTATTGTAGGTAATCAAATGTCAAACTCTAACAAGGGAACGTGTATATTATTATAAGGCTTTTTACGATCTATATATAAAAGAAATTAATTCTGATATCATAATTTCATTATATTTTATGATCTCCCAACTACCGAAAGAAAATTCAGAGAGTTATGACAATTTGGCTATTTTTCCATGTGAATTATTGATTTCTCCCGAATTATAAAACTAATGAAACAAACATGGATTTAATAAATTAATCACATCATACTATAATTAGATTACATAAATATATAATGATAATAATCAGTAGTGGAATCTCCAATGTGATCAATGTTTAATGGTGATTACCTAAACTAACTATAGTATGGAGTTTAGAAAGAGATCTATGTAGACTTGAAGTTAGTGGAGAAACACGTAGTGAGGTACTTCCACCAAGCAGCTTCCTGATAGGGCATTGAAAGTAAAATATTATGGACTCAACTAAGTTCTACCTAATTATTCTTTGATTAAATCCAATAGAATAATTTAAATGGCAATGAATTTCTTTAAATTGAATGAACATGGTGCTTGAACAACCAGCTTCCAAACCAATAATCTAAGGCCAATAGGTTCTTAGTCTATTGATATTGAAATTGTCTATTAAAAAATTAAGAATTCAAATTAATGAGATTCAATGTATTAAAAAAAATATCTGATTAAGAATAAACGTAAATTAATTAGATAGACTCAAATGATCATAAAATGGACATAAAATCCTTAATTAGATGTTTTGTCAAGAAGCATTAGCTAGCCATGAACTGGTAGAGCTAGATATGTTCCTCATTTGTAAACCATTAAAAACTCAACCATGATCAGGCAGTGAAGAAATTAAACTAAGGCGATAAATGTTATTGGAAG
>CAODLS010208502.1:0-11028 GCA_948243855.1 Flueggea neowawraea | reverse complement strand
ACCAATACTCCATTTGCCCTTTACACATTTAGCTTGGATTTTAAGGTAAAATCCCCAACCCTATTCGTTTGTATTGATATGCATGGATCCTTGGTGGAATTCTAGGATAATTTTTTTTGTTATTTCCGTTGCGTTATCCTTATATGAATGTCATATTTTAGTTACGAATTCCAACACGTTTATGGTTCAATGGGTTGAATGAGGCATCGCTCTCTTGATTCGAGCAATTTAGAAAGGAGTTCATCAATGCC
This sequence comes from Flueggea neowawraea, assembly GCA_948243855.1. NCBI lineage: Eukaryota > Viridiplantae > Streptophyta > Magnoliopsida > Malpighiales > Phyllanthaceae > Flueggea > Flueggea neowawraea. Next base: position 10,777 of record CAODLS010208502.1, on the reverse strand, counting down.
TTCATCAACAACATCAAACATAAGAAAGACAACACCTACTTGTTGAGTGTTAAGCAAAGTGAGAAGGAAACTTGGCAGTAATATGTGGATAGATTTAGGAACGCCACCCTTGAAGTTCACGACTAGCAACCTAGAGTGGCAATAGCCGCAATGCTAAAAGAGACATGATCAGTGTAGCTACAGGAGCCATTGTTTCTTAACCAATCAAGGACCATGACCGACCTCTTTATTCATGCTAACAAGTACATCCTGCAAGTTGAGGTTATGAAGATAGTAAGGAACAAAGACAACAATGAGAAGAAGCAAAAAGAAAGAGAGGCTCAGGAGGAGCCAAACAAGAAGAAGGAGAAGTCAAAAGGTTCATGGAGACATTATGGTTCACACTTCGAAAAGTACACCCTATTGAATAAATTGTGGTCAACCATATTGGCAGCGATAAGAGGCTCAAGACTCCTCACTTTTCCAATTAGTTGAGAGAGTTTTTCTATAAATTTAAGGGAAATACTTTTACGTGGTCAACGCTTTTTCAAACCAATTAACTCAAGGGACTAACTTGTAGATTTTAAAAACAAAGCAACCAATTGATAGATTAGCCTAAAATTAGGGACAAGAATTGTTTTTATTCAAAAGTTTTGTGACCAAACACACGATTTTCCGCTCTTGTCAAACCCAGAAGGCAAAAACAAGTGCACAAATTGTAACACACCCACAAGAGGAGGGTAACGACCAACGAGGGCAAGCAGTGATGGGTTCGCGAGGAGCAGGAGTGTTGCTAACGAGGGCAAGCAGAATCCGAACAAAGCTGCAATCGACACTAGAAGCAACTGCATTAGAAATTGAGGACGTCTCGCATCAGCACGCAGGTCATGCTGCAGTTAAAGTCAACTCCGGCGGGGAGACCCATTTCAATGTGAAGATTGTCTCTCCGAAATTTGACGGGCAGAGCCTCGTGAAACGCCACCGTATGGTCTACGACGCTTTGTCGGAGGAACTTCAGTCTGGATTGCATGCGCTTTCTATAGTTGCGAAGACTCCGAAGGAAGTGGAAAATAGTGCTTCCCGCAAGTAAATTAAGGTACTGTTCAATTGTTATCAAAATTAACTCCTTTTTTGTTTGATTTTCTCTCATTTGTTCATTCTCTTTATGTGTATTTGTGTAAAACATGTTCTGGCTAAGTAGCTGAAAGAAAAACTTGGTAGTGTGAGTGATCCTTGTTTTATGACGATTCTTTGTATCCATAAGCTGTTTAAGAATAATTTCAGCTGAATTTCCGTCGTTGGGTTATTTGCTCAATAAAACCAATTTGTTCTTGGCCTTATTTTTTGGTTAAGCTTGCTTGTGTGCCGTTAAATTTGTTTAATTGTTTTGATAATGCTTCAGTATTGATCGCAAAATTTTCGTAGAATTAACCAGTGATTAATTGTCAATGATTTTTACGTGTTATTTGTTGATGCTTTCAAGTCTGTCATCCTATCCTAAATTTTGCAGTAGTCCATAATTTTTTTCTTTTTGTTATCTAAATATCCAATTGGATTGCTCCTGTATTTTCCTGAAGTAGATAACTTTTTTTTTTGAGCTGCTGAAGTAGATAACTTTAGAAAAATGATGAGCTGTTTAGCATGTGACTTGTTTTAGATTGCATAACTCATCTCTTCTCGTATTGTAATTGATCTGATTCTCAAGGAATTTAAGGCATTAAACCTTGGTTTTTCGTTTCAATACGGTTGCAAATGCATAGATATATGATTTATTCATTACCATATTATTCATAAGTTCGTTACTATGATGGATGTAGCCATATATAAATTCTGTTTTATGTAAGAATCATTTGTTACTTGGTTCTGGTAAAATACCTAAAGTCGATTCCTGGTCAACCTACAACCTTGAACCTTTTAATTTGTCCAAATCTACTGAACTGAAATTTATCGCATAATATCCCTTCATTTTCACTTGATTGCATGCAGAGCTTCAAGTTATAAGTTATTGCATCTAATCAATCACTTGATCCAAATCTACTGTACTAAGTAACTTAAAGCCCTTTTGTTTCAATAAGCAGACTTGTGAATGCGGTTATTTTATTGATTTCAGAATCAAAATTCAGAATTGGAAATAGAAATGGAATGATAGAAATTTTACTTTGATCTTGGTTTATACCTTAGTTGGATTATAGCTCAATCAGAAACCATTTACAGGAAGTTGTTGCTGGTGACTGTAGGTTATCCGAACTCTTTTTGTGTAGGATTTGGAGGACTGACTCCTGTTTATAATTCCATATTCAGTTAATTATAGAGGGATCACCTCCTGATAAGATTACCAGTTAAATTACATGCCTATAATATGCACATTTGATTTTCTTTTTTTCTATTACCAATGTTTAGATAGTAGTTGGTAGATCATATGATATTGTTTTGCTTCTGTAGCCCTATCAAACTTATCTTTTCATGTCCTCTTATTGGTTTACAAAGCAGTTTCAAAGTTTTTTGGAGTGTTAAACATTTCACTGGTAAGTAAAGCATGTATTTATACTTCTGTTGTTTTTAATAATTGATCTTGGTGGCAGGATCAATGTTACCGAGATCTCTCACCTCCTAACTGATACAGCAATGTATTGGACTTTTTAAGAATCAGAGTCAACCAATTCTCTCTTCTAGTGGTGTTAGAGATGCCTTGTTGGGGCGCCAATATCAGAGGCATGTGGCAGCAAGGAGCTTAGCTACTGATCTGTTATTATCATTTTATTTATCTATTGCTTTCTTACTATTATTCTCTTTAGAAATGTTTCCTGGTTGAGTTAGACTTCTCCAGTAGTAGAACAATGATTCTTTGTATTTAAACAATGATGATGAGAAAAAAAAGAAGCAAGTTTCAGTTACTTCAAGAGATTTGGAGCTGTCTCTAACGTGTCCATTATTATTACATAATAGGTTCTGTTTAGCAAACAGGCCACTCTAGAGGAACCCGGGTTCCAAGCTCATGACTGGGTCCTTTACTCAAGCGCATAACAGGAGGAGGTCACAGAAGTGGACCAGTTTAAGTTTCAGCCATTGTTTTTGGTTGATAAACTTCGGAAGGTAGAAGTTACACTTTGTCCAATTGTGTGCAATTCGTCTTTTTTAAATTCTGTGATAGCAAAGGTTTTGAATTTCGCATATATTAATGTTTAGGAGTTGGGTAAGTAGATTCTTTGAGTAGTTGCTTTGGCTAATGTGTTAGGACTTGACGACTTGTTTAGATGAAGTATAGAGGGAGAGGATGGGTGCATGCACACTAGTCGGTTTCTTAGGGAAGTTATAAACCAAACCTATAGGCTCGACTCACTATCTTAGACAAGCAAAGTGAACCGATTTGTTTTATTGGATTGACCAGAACAGACCACCAACTAAGGGTGTAATCAATTTGAATCGAGTTTTGGATTGTTCAAACTTCGTTAAAAATATCTCAAGTTTGAACTATAATTTATGTTCAATCTTGCTGTACAAACTTTGCTGAGCTTGAACTAGACTTGTGGCATGTTTGTTTAGATTTCTTTGAAATTTGGCTTATGTCGAGGTCTATGTAAATTTGTCACTAATTCGTTTATAGTTCGTTTAACTGAGAAACAAGTTAAATTCATTTAATAAATAAATTTTAAGTTGACTATATATTTAATTATTGCCAAATTCTCTACATGTATAAGCATAATATATGTATGTGTCTTGGCTTGTTTGCATATCGAATTTGAAAATTGATGAATTTTGGCTCATTGAGCCAACCAAAAGTTCTTATCAAGGCAAATATCAAGTTGTTCACGAGCTAGGACACTAAGCTAATCAAATCGACAAAAGCCAAATTCAATTATTGAAGCAAAACAAGCTTAAAGAAAAGAGAAAATAGGTTGTCCTTAAATTTCAGTAAATGCATTCTAGAAAAATCAGTTTAAGAAGTACAGGATTGAATGGATCTACAAAGCATGTTTGATTGGAGTGTGTATAAAAGAGTGCGAAAAAAAAAGTGTTGCTGATGGAGTGTGAATGAGCCGACGTTTAACTTGATAAAAGTTCTTTCGTGTTTGACTGGATAAACAAGCAAAGTTTGAACAATTTTTGAAGCTTGGTATATAAACGAAACAAGTTTAAACAATTCAAAACTCAGTTTGAAAGCTCCCGAACAAACTCTTAATCAGTCTTCTGAACAAACTCGATAATAGGTAAATATTATTCTATTTGAATATGAAGAAATTATTATCTTAATTGAATAGATTAGTCAACTCAAAAGTTCACTTATTACACAAATTTAATTTATTTCTTAGATAAATGAGAAATAATCTTGTGACAAATTTAAATTGAACTTGAAATAAGTCAACTTCAATAAAATCTAAACAAATCATGGCAAACGGAGTTAAATTTTAAATGAGCCAAAGATGAACATAAGACATAATTTAAGTCAAACTCGAAATCAAGATTTTATAACAAATCAAAACCGAATACTCCAAACTTTATAATTTGCTCAAATTTGACTTTTTTTTTTATCGAGCCGAACATGAGCTAAATCTTACCGAGTTAACACCGAACTGTTCACGAGCAAGGAAAAGTAAGCTAATTCAGCTCAACGAAAGGGCAAATTATAATTATTGAAGCAAAAAAAGCTTAAAAGAAAGAGAAAATAAGGTCGTCCTTAATTTCAGTAAACTCAATCTAGAAAAATCAGTTTAAAATTAAAGAACAAAATGGTATTTATCCAATAGCATGCATACTTTTGTTTCCAAAGGACCGTCAATTGAAGTTAAAAACAGTTATAGATGACAACTCGATAGGGTTGCCGCCAAAGCAGAAAACAAAATGCAATAAGAAGATCGCCAAATCTCGGCTGCACGCATAAATAAATTGCTACCGTATTTTAAGCTTCTCCGTTGGTTTCCCCTTTCTTTGTGTTTAACCACAAAGCCCCTCTTCAGAAGCTGAGCAAGACAAACCAACTCGACCTTGAAATGTTTCCTCAATTTGGCCTTATTTTCTTCTTCCTCTTGTTCCATATTGGAGACCAACCAAAGTGGGGTTATCCATTAAAATTGAATGGAAGGAAACAAGAACCGTAAGGCTTCTGTATCCAAGGAACTCAATGCTAAGCACACAAAGGTCCCTCTTTTTCCCACTTCATTACTTTTTTTTTTATTTATTTTGCTTATAATTCTCGTGTTTTCCTTTTGTTTCTAGAGTTAAGGTAATGATTCTCTCAATGTATTATGGATAAAAATTAACAAATCTCAATTGCATTTACCATTTAAAGAAATTTAAAAACATATATAGAAAATGTTCTTCCTCGTTCTATCTTTAGCATGGTGCAATAACCTTAAAACAAGGTTGTTCTGTTTGCAAAATAATTTTGGTGTATATTTGTTGAGATGCAGATTTTGGAAGGCCTTCTAAAGCTGCCAGAGAATAGAGAGTGTGCCGACTGCGGGAGCAAGTACTGTTTCGGAACCCTTTTGTATTATAATTTATATTGTACTTTCACTTGGTGTTATGTTTATATAATACATAGTTATGAATTCATTAATTGCCTCATCGTGGTTGAGATCAGATTGTTATGTTAATTAGAAGGATATACCGAATAGCTGAAGGGTTCACATTTCAACAAAATCTTCTCGTTGAGGTTTCTTAGAATAAGATCTAGAATTTTTTCAGATTTTTTTGATGGTATAATTTTACAAAGAATTCGATTATTTGCAATTCCAGTCTTTGGTTTGGCATAAAATGTTGCCGCTTTACCAATGGGCTTGTAGATTATTGGTAGCGGAGTCAATTCCAGTGTTAAGGGTGGAGGTTTTGAGTTTCTCGTCTGCTGAGTTGATACAATAAATGTTTCCGCTTTATCAACGAGCTTGTAGATTATTGGTAGTGGAGTCAATTCCAGTGTTAAGGGATGGAGGGTTTGAGTTCCTTGTCTCCTGTAGTTGATACAATAGTTTTATTCTGCAATCAAATCCATAGACATGATTCATTTTTGAAACTCTATGGCATGTTAATCAGTGCTTCTGCTTAACTATACTGGTCATTTAAGAATGGGCTTAACATTGTAATGTATATGAATGTCAGATTGTCTTTCACCATAAAATTGATTTGAAGAATCAAATTTATGTTGTAGTAAGCTGAGAATTTCCTTGCATTCATTTCCCTGCCTTGAATATGCCTATATCTTTTCTATAAATAAGAATTAATTGCTTACTTGTATTGGGTGGTGATGTAATTTTGCAGGGCACCACGATGGGCAAGTGTCAATCTTGGAATATTCATATGCATGCAATGTTCTGGAATTCATAGGAGTCTTGGAGTTCATATTTCACAGGTTTATATTTCATACACATTCTTCTCTGGGTCATTGGAAATATTAATCAACTCTGAATGGATTGTCTTTATTTTTATTTTTTGAAATTCAACATGTAAAAAAAATGTATTTAAATTTACTCTGCACAAATCTAACAGTAGAGTATTAGTCTTGTTTCTGTTGTTGTTGGCTTTCAGCCATCGTGCTTGTTCTTCTGCCCTTGTTGGTCTTTTTGTTCTTATCCTCCCTCTCTACATGAATAAATTGTTTGCATGATCTTCATTGCAATCTTTGCCTAAACGAACAATAATTTGATGAATGAATCTTCTTCTTGCGGCGGAGACATGGAGGATATCTGTTTTTGCTATACCACTTTTACTTCCTTGGCTTTCATTCTTCTCATTTTCTTTGTTCTATGCCAGAATGCGTCTTTTATCCTCCTTGAGGAGATTTTCTTTTTCTTGATTTGCAAGAAAATCTCTTCACTGCTTCCCTTGGTTCTTAATGCTTGAAAAGCACGTACAAGCTCAACCAAGGAAATCTTGATTATATCTTTTGTGTCTTCAATAGAGGAGATCCTGGAATTACAATTTTCAGGCTAGCTCACTAGAACTTTCTCTATCTATGTATTCTTTGCTGGGCATTATCTTTCATTCTCAAAACTTCAAATTCCCTCTTAAAATTCAGAATATGCATTTGCATAGTTTTGTCACTTTCTATGTACATCTCCTTGAACATTTCTCAAGTCTCTTTTGGTTCTTGGCAAGCCATTATTTTAGTAAAGATATCGACTCTGAGACAGCAAAATGAATGCAAGAGAGGCTGATCTAATTGAGGGTTAGATTGCTTGCTAAAATGGGTACTTATCTTTCAGTTTCAACCCATTGTCACAAATCGAGATCTCCCAAGTGAGATTTGATCTAATAACCTAAACTTGATGATTTTCACATTGAAAACTGGAGTTGAACAAGCTGACAAATTTCTGGGAGCAATGAGATTTTAAAGTTTGAGTTGTTTGGATTTTTAGAGAGGAAGCTTTTCTGGTTTTCTCTCAAATGAAACGAAAATAAGGATCTCCAACAACAAAAACTCTGTTTCTGCAGGCAAAAGATCACAAAATTCTTAAATAATTTAGAAAACTCTCAAATTCTAACAGTTTCTTCTTTTTGCTACTGTTATGTATTTCAATACTGAACTTGACACTATTGAAGTCTCAAAATAGGTGCGATCGACTACTTTGGACACATGGCTACCAGAGCAGGTTGCTTTCATGCAATGTAAGAAATTCTACTGTTCATTTTGTGAAATTCTAATGTAGTTAGCAGTAATAACTACAAGTTGCTAAGTGCAGCCAGACGTTGAAATTGAATACCTTGTTTCTGACTGTTTATTAGCAATATCATGCTTCTTGTCTTCTTTATTTGGCCCTTTTCATTTATAAACTTGCAATCTTATAGGTTATGGATCGACTTAAATAGCAAATTCAGTCTTATCATTAACTATTACTTCAGGCAACAAGTGAAGTAATTCAAGAGGGATATTGTCAAATATGTAGAGAAAGTACATAAGAGAGTATGTGAAAAAACTGTTGTTAACATTTTTCATTAATGCATTTATTTGTTGAATAGCTATGGGTAATAAGAAGTCAAAAACTTACTGGGAAGCAGAATTACCACCAAATTTTAAGCGAGAAGCTATTCACAAATTTATCCGTTCCAAGTAAGACAACTTTTCATGTGAAAAAAAGGTTGTTTATCTTCTACCCATTTATGGTTTAGTTACTAACTAGGAATTTATCAGGTATATGGACAAAGAGTGGGTTTCTCAAACAGAAAAACAGCCAAGTGTTGGTGTCAGTGTAGTCAACTACAACAATGTCAAGGTAGTAGAAGATGCACCCAAAAAGCTCATTCCAAGGCATACTAGGAGACATTCTCTTGATGAAGAGAGTTTTGCTAGCCACATGGCTGAAATTATTCCTGCAATAAGACCTCGTGCAGTAATTTTCAGCCACAGATGCTCTAATTCCTGGAAAATTATGAACCCTGTATTCATTTTCATTTGTATCTTTTTTCTTAAAAGAATTCGAGATTTTTTTTTCCTTCTAAAAGTTGAGCTTTTGAATACAGGTTTCTTTAGATATGAACAATCATGCAATTTCATTTACTCCACCAGTTGCACGGTTTGAGACACCTGTTGAAAAGAATGGTGCCGCTGATCTATTCAACTTGCTTTACGTTGATGATGTGAAGTGCGAGACTTCTAAGGCAAATCCTTCTCGTTGGGCGACTTTTGATTGTACGTATGAATTATACTTGTTTTATATCTCTGTGAGTATAAATTCTTGTACAGGTTCATATTGAGAGCTGAAAATGCAAAAATGCTGCATAATGATGCAGGGTGAAATCCTGTTCATTATTTCATATATTCCGATTGTGATTTTAGTTTCAAACATCAATAGAGTAATTCATAGCAGTGATTATACATATGGGTATTTTGTATAATGTGATTCATTTCAGAATATGTGATTGCAGAAACAAAGTAAAGCCGATGGAATCTAAAAGGCATGACCAGAGAGCCCATAAGAGAGATTTCCAAGTGGCCCTAGCAGCAGAAGCCTACAAGCTATGGAATGTAGAAATGTAATGCAATATCTCCTTAACTTCCAGTAGTTGTGTGTGAGATGCCGTTTGTTTAAACGTCGCATCATAGTTAGATTTCACCACTTTTGTAGACTTTTGGTGGTTCAGTTTTTAGCTACTGTTCAGGACAGCAGAATTAGCAGTATTGTATCAAATTAGTGGAACACTTTACCAAGATTGAAAGGCGCCAAGCTAGGGGTAGTTAACAAATTGTAGAACATTTAAGGAGGGAAAATGTAACAAAATGGTTCATTTAGGAAAGTATATCAATTCTTGATTCCTCTCATCTTTCTTCGTCAATTCTCTTCTTTTCCTCATTTTCCCTAATCCAAACCACCGCTACATTGCAAAATATTGAAAAAATCTATATATATTTATATTAAAAAGCACAGATGTTGAAAAATTGAAAATATATAATAAAAAAATACCCTAAAAAAATGCCCTTAATTGTCCAAACAAATAGTTGTGCAACAAAATAGACCCCAAATAATAATTATTTCCGTGGCCAAAAAAAAAAACGGATTCCCTCTCCTAACGGACCCAACCACAGGAGTTACAAAGACGTTGAACACTTCAATTGGAATACTGCAACGACTCCACTACCAATGGTTCTAATCCTGCATGCCGTGTTCACAGTTCTCGAAGAAAAATATCCAAGAGCTTCTTCAACAACTCATGAAGCCAAGCTGGTTCAACAGTCATCAGCTCCTATTAACATGCCGGACAGGTCGAAGATTTAAGGAGACGTTCAACAGTTCATCCGTCAAATAACAACTAATTAAAGAATCTCCAGTGCCATACCAGCTTTAATCAATTGCTATCTTCCTCTTTCGTTTGGTACTTCTGCAATATTATAAGTCATCAACCCAATAAATATAAAAACATGATATGCTTGAGTTAATAAGGATACATCTATTATTGTTTGAAACTATACATCTATTATTGTTTGAAACTATGTATTGTTTCAGGCAATAAAATTATGCGTATATTACTACCTTGTTTGTGGCAATATTGGTGTAGAATCATCATCCGATTCTCTTGCCATATGTATTTGGTAATCATGATGGAATCAAGAAATGTAAATTATAAGAACATAAAGAAGCAGAGGTCAAGAAAAGAAAATAATTACTAATAGGGTGTCAAACCCACCAAAATAAATACATGTTCAGGAACAATATTTAAGTACAGTAGCAAACAATGTCGAACCACAGAGACCAATAAAAATTCAATTATTCGCAAAAAAGAAAATAAAATGGAATTGCAGAAATTAAATGTGAAGCTGATAGTGTAAGTTAAAAGAAAACCAGAATTGCAGTAGTGAAATTAATAAGAATGCAACAATAATAATTGTGAGAAAATCAATAATAATGAGAGCCTAGCCAATGTACTTCTCTGTTTAATCTGTTGAACTGATCATCGACACGAAATGTAATATCTAACTGTTCAAATAGATTAGTTATAGTTGTCGGCAATCGCTCTAAATAACCAGCCTCTACTTACTTTGTCGATAATTACGAGACCTTTGACAAATTACTTCCCTTACTGATGAACGCATATTCATACGTATTTATGTGCATCAATTCATATAGTTTTGAATACAAATTGAGTGTTTGTCATTAGTTTTGGTACTTCTATGGTTTGTATTGTGTTTTCAGGTAAATTGATGATGTCTTGGTAAAACGAATGATAACAAGTCGAAACAGGGCTTGAACGATGATATTTGAGGCATTGGAAGTGAGACACGGCCTTGGAATGATGAGACACGCCCGTGGGACACTTGAGGAAGCAAATCCGTGCACAACTGAGCATACACGGACAGGAAATGATGGTC
>CAODLS010208446.1:0-22189 GCA_948243855.1 Flueggea neowawraea | reverse complement strand
GGGGTTTGAAGCCAATTTCCATAGAATGATGGCTTGGAATGATGAAACAGATGCAGAGAACAGAAGTTCTGGGGGGTTTGCATTCAACCCTCCACAATTGCTTAGCCAAGGCTCAGCATTTTCTCAAAGGGGACCCCTTCATTCCAGCTTTTCGCAGTCCATTCGGGCCTGGAATGATCTTCCAATGGCATCAGCAGACCATAGAAGAACACAGGAACTTCATCAGTCTTTTATATTTGGCAGCAAGTTTGCACCTGAGGGATTGCCTGGTTTCAGCATTCCGGCTCGAATTCAGGGCGAGGAAGAGCGAAGTGTTGTTTCAGACAGGCCTTCCTCTTCGTCCCCCAATTCCCAGCATTGAATGTAGGTAACTAATTAAGCTTTATAGTGAATTTTTCATTCTTTTTCAGATACATTTTTAAAGATAGAAACTATTTTTTTGCTCCTGATCTAAGTACTTTTACCTATTTTAGGACTTCATGGAAGCAACAGTGCGGATGAATAGTGGTCAACCTAAACAGGAAGGACTAAAGATTTCAGTCATTTCATCAGTTTGTTTGTATTGTGGTCCATGCAGAAAACATATTTCTGGTTGGATTAAACAACTCATTTCTCATTATTTATTTTTCCTACATATGTTTAATGGATTCCCCAGTTTTTTTCCTTTTTTGTTTCTTTTACATTGATATTATTTGTTTATTAAGGGTGCTATTATATTGCTTGAACTTTTCTTATTTGAGATTTTCACCCAATCTTACACCATTTGTTGTAATGGTGTAGTTGGTGCTTCTGGTATATTGTTGAAAATCTCATTTTGGTAATCTCTTTTTCCCATTTTTTTGCGAATATCTTGGTAGTCTTTTTTGAATTACCTTGTTGGGAAGAAAATACAGTTTGAAAATATAAAATATACACATGAAAGATTTTATTTTGTACTTATTTATACTCGACCACTGTTTTGGTAGCCGAGGTATTAATAGAATCTGCTTACCTATCAAAAACAAAAAATATTTTAGCATTTATTCTCTACATAAAAACTGATTGAGATGCATTTTATGAATTCCCAGCTTGTGAGTCACTTTTGACACTAGTGTACAATCAATTTTTAGGAAAATTTCAAAGTCACAACTGATGATTTTCTGTTTTGTTGCTCTCATATAATATATATATATATATATATATTTGTTTGATACCACGTGTAGTCTGGTAATATTGGAGTCATATCTAATATTATGTAGTCGAGTACTAAATTGCAGAAGAAAAGTTTTCAAACCATATATTTTTTATCTTGATAATGCACAAAGCATGAAATTAATGGATTAGTGTGTAAAATATAGATGATGAGATTTGCTTGATCATGCAAAAAGCTGGCACATATTTCCCTTGTTATTCAGAAATGGATTAAGCCCGAGTGCTTCTATCAGCTTCTCTTTCATTTCTTGAGTTTTCTATAAAGCTGTCTTTCATTTGAGTTTGTGAATCATTTTGTTTCGGGTTTTCTTGATTCCTTTTGAGAAGAAGTTTTTTTTGTTTCCATTGTTGTTATTTCGTATATCATGACGTTGAAGAGTATATGAAAGAGGCACATGATACATAGGGAAAACTTTTGGTAGGTAGGATAATGATTCTTTACCAGTGTTGTCAAATTCATGCATGAATTCCTATTAAGTTGTTGTTTCCGAAAGGAAACCACACTTTTTGTGAACTAAAAAAATTATATGCATGAATTGGCATTTTGGTCGCGTCTTGTTTGATCCTCTTGATGGAAAAGTTTGGTTTTCGAGTCTCCTCAATATGATTTTAGTGATTTAGTCCAACAAGTCGCTGCCTCTTATGATGCTTAATTAACATTGTCGGTGCAAAATCAGGCACATGCATTATCAACTTATCTCTTTAGAGAATGTGATCAGGCTTCTTTCTGGCTATCGAATTTTGCTAGAAATATGCCTCTAGGTATTCAAGTGTTGGCACAACCCAGCTGATGTTAGAATTATACTTGAGAGGGATGCTACTGGAACATTATATTATAGTATGTGTAATATGTAGCAGCAATCTTTGCTCTTTTAAGCAGTATCTAACAAAGCTTTTGTCTTCCATCTTCCTCTCCGCTCCCAGCCTAACTGAGTTGGGAGGAGGTGGTACCATAAATTTATTGAATTAACCTAGTTAGGTTGATGAGTAAGGAGTTGGCCTTTCATTTAAAAAAAATAACTAATCTCTTTAGAGCAAAGTATTTTGAATTAAAGATAACTAAAGTCATATCAATTTACTAAATTGTCTTCACTTTAATACACCTTTAAAGATAGTTTGATAAAATAGCTTAAGTAAAGTTAAAGTCAAGTTTTTTTTATCTGAATTCAAGCCACTCGTATTTTCCCACCTCTTTATTAGCTAAAAACATTTGCTTTGCATGGTTAAATATTGCCATGGCTTTGAACAGTGGCATGCAATGCGTAAATTAGGAACAACACCAAGTCCTGTGATGTAATTTAGATAGTGCTGCCATAGCCACATCTCTTTTGGTGCATTATATATCTGTCAGATTTCAGAAGGAAAGTTTTTTCTTTTCCCCCATTTTTCCTTTCAAAGAGAAACCAGCCAAATGCTACATTCCTCAACCTACGTTGGCATTTCTAAAGTTAAAAAAAAAAAGACCATGCTCTCTACATTGGGAGCAACAATTTTTGCTGCAATTGCCAGGTTCAAGATTTCCACTATATCGATCAAATCTTGCTTCAGAATGCACTGACATTTCATTTTTATCATTTTGGTTTCAAAAAATAAAATCTTTCTCACGTCTATATATGATCTGCTGTGAAACTTTTGAATTTTGATGAATGATTTTACTGAGATCTGCTCTGCAACTATTGGATCTTTTCTCCTTTTTTTTTTTTTATATATATCAAACTTTTTATATATATAAGGAGAATTTTTGCATTTTTTGTGCATGTCCTAACACTTACATCAAGCAAATCAACAAGTGACACGTGAATATATGTCACTTGTTGATTTACTTGATGCATGTGTAAAAATATGCATAAAGAATAAGCAAGAATTTTTCTATATATAATATGTTTGACCCTTCTTCTCAATAAAATGGAATTAATGAAAAATTTGTCAGTTTATTAAATGAACTCAGATGTTTCAAAATAAATGCAATTTAATAAAATAAATTGTGTTTTAAAAAAATATCTCAACTTAAAACATCGAACAATACTCCTAATCAATCCACAATGGATGAGGCGTTAATCATGAAGAAGATGAACGATAGATCATCATTGACATATACGACATGTCGTTGGATTATTTCGGCTTTAATACGGCCCAAACATAAAGTTTTGAGCAACTTCTAGGCTCACCTAATCTTGTTTCTCTGGAGAACATTTTGGGCGTGTCTTAAAATTCATGGACCATGGCCCACAAAGAGCCCAATACATGCTCCTGCTAATTATGTGATATGCCCAAATTAACAAACGGATTTGGCCAAATAACACCTAAAATTTAGTAGTTAGGTTAATACAATTTTTTTAATTACAGCTTTAATATATACTAATGTTTTCAAATCTAATCTTAAAAATGCAACATTTCTTGAAATAAAAACCAATTTTTCTCTCAATTTTCTAATTTTCTCTCTCTTTTCATCTCTCTCTTCTCCCTCCCTCTCTCTTCTCCTCTCCTTAGAAACCCTAGATACCTCTGTAGTCGTCTGCCGCGTCTATCCCTCTCCCTCCGTCGCATCCCTCTCCATCCGTCGCGTTTGCATCTCGTATCATCTGCCGCTTCTTCGCCGATTCGTCTGTCGCTTCACCGCTTCTTCGGTGCCTCACGACGCGATCTCTCTCTTTCCATCATCTCGGTCGTTTCTCTCTCTTCGTATGTCGGCTTCCTCGGTCTGTCGGCTCTCGGATCGCGTCTCTCATCCCATTGTCTCTGTCTCGTCGTCCCTCTGCCTTGGTGGCATTTTCCGATTATGTCTTGGTTGCATTTGTCTTTGACAACGATAGGGTAGGCGGCGACTAGGGTTTACCCTAACTACTGCTCTTTTTTTTCATTTTCAATATTTTTATTTTTCTACCCTTGTACTTGTCATTTTTATTATTTTTTTAATGTGAAAAATATTTATAAAGAAATTTCAGAAAAATTGTTTAGTTATTGTTGAAAATGAGAAAAAAATTTCATTGTGTTTTTGTAGGTTATTTTTACTGGCTTTGGTTGATTTTTGAATTACATCGATTTTTGTGCATAGATGGATATATTTGTGTACTTGCTAATATATTAAGAGACATTGGGATACATTTGGATACATTTAAACAAAGATATCGGGATATATTTGGATACATTTAGACACTAAAAAATTATATAAAAATTAAAATTTGGATACATTTGGATACTATAAAAAAGTTATAAAAAATTAAGATCGGATAAATTTTGGGGACTATCGAAAAAACTGTAAAAATTATATGAAAAATTGTAATTTGGAGGCATTTAATTTTAAAAAAATTATATCAAAAATTTATTAAATTGAATTTTATATAAAAAAAATGATTTGGAGACATTTCGATACATACGGATACATCTGGATACATTCTGAAACGTTAGATTTTTTCTCCCTTAAAATTTATTTTTTCCATGAAAAAAATCAATTTCTTGAGAAAATATCGCGACCTTTTGCTAAAAATCTCAAATTCTTGATCAATTTATCAGTCAATTAAAAATTTAGTATTTTTGCAACATATTTCAAGCATGTTTCTATTGATCAAAATTTGTTTGGTGCATAGAAAAAGTCAAATTCCATACTTTAATTTAGTATAAATTTTAAATTGTCCCTACATGCTCGGCGTATCGTTCATCAATATTTGAAGTTTCTAGGTTGAATGGTACCCTAATCAATTTAGGGACAATTAAAGATTTATAATGAAAAAAATACCACTTTTTAAAAATAATATGTCAAGTTTACAAGTATTCAGAATGTCACTTATGTTTACCATATATCAAAAATGTCATTTTAAAAAAAAGCCAGAAATTGACGTATTTTTTGTGAGAAATTGACTTTTTCGTGATAAATTAATTTTTTTTTTCTCAAACAAATTTTTAATCCAGATTATATTTTGGGTTCACAATGGTTAATAATAGAGTACACAACTCATTTTTTAAAAAAGTCTAAGTATTTTTTTCTTAATTAGTTTGTTTAAAATTTTCAACAAATTTAGCAATTTTTTTGGTTTAGAATAGTTTACATGTATGGTAATTTTTTTTTGGTTTATACAATTCATATTTTAAAAGGTTTACAACGGTTTATAATGGTTTACATAATTATTATTTTTTAAAAAATTCTAAATGAAAATTTTTAATCTTTGTTTTTTGAAATTTTAAATGAATTTGACCTGAAAAAAAAAATATTTTCTTCCAGGATCAATTTTGACATTCACAATCGTTCACAAAATGATGTACATTTTTGTGAACCATTTTGAACTAAAAAACAACAAATTCACAATATGACGACGAGGGTGATGTTGAACCAATGGTGGTTAACATTCAAGTCCCTTTATGTTTTGATGATGAACAAAATGGTATTTGATACTTTGGTGAAAATTGCAATCGAGCAAAGGATCACTCGAGTAACCAACATGTCCACTCAAGTAACATTCAACCCAGTTTATTTCACTCGAGTAACAAGGATACACTCACTCGAGTAATGCATCTTTGGGACTTTCAGAGGCTACTGGATGCAATGGTCACTTGAGTAACAAGGGAGCTCAATCGAGTAATAGATGCCTTAGTTCACTCGAGTAACCTGAAGTCAATCACTCGAGTAATGCCACATTCGGTCTACTGGATGCATTTGTCACTCGAGTAACAGAAAGCTTCACTCGAGTAATTCATTCACCATTTCACTCGAGTAAAACATTTAAGCCCACTCGAGTAATCCATACCACATATCACTCGAGTAACACTTTTGCTCACTCGAGTAATCCGTTGAAGACAACATCATTTACCTACAACTGACACAATCAGAGCTATATTAGCAAGAGTTGGTGGCTCCAACGTCCGAAAAATATGTCACTCGAGTAAGGTGATGTAAAAACATAATTATGGGAAATGTCTCACTTAAGTAACAAGAAATGTTCACTGGAGTAAGATGCTCTGTCAGAAGCATTTAATGCTCGATTTCTCTATCTCACAAAGGCTTAATTCAATTCCTCAACGGCTCTTTGGACATGAGAAGCTATAAATACATCAAGGAGACTTCAAAAGAATATATACAACACTTGAGCATTAATTCCAAACAACAACCAAGCATTCAAGTCTTGATTTTCTCTCTCTTATTGATATAAGTTCATTGTTCTTTCATTGCTATTTTTATTGCTTGTATCACTAGTTCATTTAATATTGGTGAGTGTTTGTAAACACATTTCAAGAGTGATTGTGAGTAGGATCAAAGGGGATATCCTTAGGTTGGTTTTTGTTCTTGAACCAAAATTAAGACTCTTGTAAGAGTTCTCACTTAACTAGAAAGTGAAGTTGTAATTTTTGAGAATATTGATAGTGAAAATCATAAGTGGTGATACTTAGGTAGTGGACGTAGGCATCGAGTTGGCCGAACCACTATAAGTTATTGGTGTTCTTTCTTTTATCACACTCATTTTGAAGAAAATTCAAAACTTCTATTACCACACTATTCAATCCCTCTTTTAGTGTGGTTATTGACTCTACAAGTGACAGATGGTGAGGGCGATAGACGGCGACGAAGAGAAAAGGAGAGAGAGAGAGATTGATGGAGAGGAGCGCGGAGGAGAGAACACGAAAGGAGATCTATAGAGAGGAGTGGCGGAAGATAGACAAACGTTGTGGTGTGGGGAGTGTCGAAAGAGAGAGAGGATGTAGGGTGGGGAGTGGCGGAAGAGAGAGAGGTTGTAGGGTAGGGAGCAGCGAAAGAGAGAGAGGCTATATGGTAGCTAGGGTTTGGGGTGGGAAAGAGAGAGAGAAAAACTAAAGAGAGATTAAATTGAAGAGAAAGATTTTTTTTTTTAAAATAAAACAAAAAATTAAAATTTATATAAAAATTAATGTGGTATTTTTAAAAGCTAGTTTCAAATGTATGACATTTTTAAAAAACAAACATAAAAATTGACATTTTTGTAGAATTAAAACATGATCTGTTATTTTTAAAAAGTGTGGTCCAAAATATGACAGCCGGCATAATTAGCACATCAATTTAGGTTAATGGTAAAATCTAAAAATGGACTGCCATATTTGTTCAATTTATGTCTCTAAACCTAAATGTCATAAGGCGGATCTTGGAAAGGTTTAAAATAAGCACGAGGAATGTCGAATATTAGTCGTTTGAGAAGAAGACCCGGTATTGTATTAGAGTGGCAATGATACCATCTTAAAATTAGAATTAACTTCATGCAGAAAGCACGTTGTGAGGATCTCAAAAAACAATGTAAAAATGTGAGATATTTATACTCTTTGCACTCCTTCAAAGATAATATGAGACATTTATTCTCTTAACAGAATTTACAATAAGAGTATCCATAGTTACCGTTATTTATATTTTAACAATTTAAATATTAATAAATAATTAAAATCAACAATAAAAATTTTCATTCTTTCATATATATCGACTCCCTTAGGACTAATGAACCTAGCAAAGTGAAAAATTTTGTTGATTCAAAGGAGGCATGCGATCATATGGTGTGTGGTATTTTAATTGAAAATGTTGAAATCCAAATGCATGTGTTGTGACACCTTTGGCTACTAATCCAAATGTTAAAATTTTGTCATATGAAACATGAGCACTAATATATAATTGTCTACGATTATCAGGAACATCTGGTTTTCACATGCCTACAGAACAACGCCTTAACAATATGACATTTTTTCCCCATTCATTACTGATTACTTATTTAATTAAGTCATATATAGTTCGTGCACATAGCATATCCCTGAGCTGTTTTTTAATCACCTGAACCTTCAAACCATTTTTTTTTATTGGGGCATTTTGAGATACGCGGAGTCCAGAATCACATATTATAACATCACGTGGAATACTTTCTAAATTTTGAATACGTGGCTCATAAATCAATATTACAGATTCTCAGACTCGTTTATAGCTTGTTTAGAATTGGTTTAGAATCTGTTCATTTTCAGACTTATTTAAAACTTCTTTAAAAAATTTTTAGAATCTATTAATTGTATATAAACAAAATTCAACCAACATATAAAAAAAGATGCCTTAAATTTAAAAACAACATATAAAATGACATCAACAATATATCTACAATATATAAACAAGAAAATCAACAACATATAAATAAAATATATCAACAACATATAAACAACATATAAATAATGTGCCTTCAATTTGCAAGTACAGAAAAAATCAACAACATACCAATAACATATAAATATCAACAACATATAAACAAGACGCCCGTGAATATAAAAAGTCGCACCGTGAATTTGAAAAGCGACGTGCATATGGAAAAAATATTAGAAAGTGTATCTGTAATATATATAACATGTCCATATGAAATAAATATTGCAAAGTTTTATTGGTGTACTGCGTAATTACCACTTTTTTGTTCTAAAATTCGAATTCTTATTATTTGGTAAAATACTTAGCACAAACATTTTAACTATTAAATCAATACCTTGTTGAATTGAACTTCACCCTATTTAGTAATTAGTTTTACATTTTGTTTTGTTAGAAAACGGGTCTGCTCATGCTGAGTTATGGGGAAGTCCGATCTAAATTAGATTAAGTATCCAATTGGTCAATATTTCTAATAGGTTTTAGGGAATATACTCTACATATGTTGCATGAGGGCCCACATAACACCAATATAAATAGGTGTACTAAAATCCTAATTAGTTTTAGCTCAGTTAGCTACTACAGACAACAAAAACAAAAAAACTCTCCCACTAGATGTGTGTGCTGTTAGCTTTTAATGGCTAGGAGGAGGAGATTTCGTTCTTCATTGCACACTCCATCCTGCAAGAAAATAGTTCTTGTGGCTTGTAGGCCACAGATATATGCCACATTCTCGTCATTTCCATGAAAATGGTTCATGTCAACTAGCATCGTGTTGTTTCTTGTGTATCCAATCAAGTTATTCCACTATGCATATCGAAATAGATTCTCAATCTTCTCTTTTATTATTCGTTAATTATATATTATTTATTCTTGATTGGATACCTAATTGTTTAAACTTTATTTGTTTACTAAATAAGTGGAACTAATTGAGTTTTAATATTTTCAAATTAGGTTTACAAATATAATCTAGTTATTCTTGAGCCGAGATGGTCCTACAATGTTCCTCCAATCGATCATGTCCTTTGACCATTGTTAGGCCACCCATTAAAATATTGTTCATTTTTTGTTTGTCCACCGTAGATCTAGGCTCGTACAAATTTATCTTGAAAATAATATCTCGGCAGTTTTAGAGAAAAATGTGCTTAATTATTGACTTCGACTTTTAAATAACGTGGAATCATGTCACTATAATTAAACTTTGTACACATTTACATCTAGTTGTTAGTTGAGGACTAAAAATATAATTTAAATATTTTGGAGAACTAGCTAGTAAGTCATTTACGCAAGAAAAATATGGCACTGCTCGTAACAACAACTCAGAAGTCTAGCAAATATGGAAATTAATTTAATTGTTTAATATTGTTACTTGCAGGATGGACAATAGATGGTCTTATATATTCAATATTAGGGGTTAGAAATTACGAAGTTATTGATCGATTATGGTAGCAAAATCTAAGTTGACTTGGAGCCTTTAGAGCTCTAGTTTTATGTATACCAAAAAAATTAATATTCGTATTCAAAGTAATGCTTGATAATTCCAAATTACAATTCCTTACGGAGGTATCCCAGATTTTACGCCATTGCAAGGCCACCCACATGTTATCATAGACAACTATTGTCTAGAGTTCAAATATATACTTACTTAAAATGATGAATTTTCGCTTGAAAAGTTCTGCATAAATAATAAATTTCTCCGAGTATACTTTGGACTTTATGGGGGAAAAATAGTGAGAAACCCTTCAGTTGACGATGTTTTTGTTTCTTAACTCAAAGAAAAGACCCACCGAGTAAATTGATTAATTTAAATTAGTAATTATTCAATTTAATGAATAATTTAAGAGTTAATTTATTTCGTTTCTCTTAGTTATACAGATATTTTCAAAATTGGGTAGAAAGAAATTTATCCCATATAATAGTCCAATTTAATTTGAATTGAAATTAATCATATATAAAAAATCTAGATATTTAATAAAAAATAATTAAGGACTGTGCATAATATATAGATACGTCTTCAACCAACAACCCAAGAAGAGAAAAAAAGAAAAACTTGTAGCAAAAGTAAAACAAAGAAAAATCAACAAACGGGAATTAGTTAGACATAGAAGTAAACATTCAACAGTCAACCTCGTTGAAATTATTTTGCAAACTTCTGTAAATTTCCAAATAAGACCACTCAATTAATCATACATTTCACAAGCCCTCCACACACAAAAACCACATAGATTAAAGACTACAAACAAAATTGCAAACTATACTTTCATAATCAAAAAGTCAAAACTCCATACCTCTTCATTCAAACACGCACGCAACATATTTGCCTAATCAATATTTAGAAGAGTACTCTTCTTACGAATGGTGATTCAAACTTCTCTTTTTTTAATCAAATCTATTCGTATGATACAAATTTCTCTTCTTTTAATTAGATCTATATATTGAGTTGTACTATTGAATGTGAAAAATTTTAAAATTCGACAATTTTTTTTTTACAACCATAGGTTGTAATAGTAATAAACTAGTCGTATTCAACAGGTTGAATTTACTAATACTAGAAAAAGAGAGAAAGAACGAAAATCTCTCACATATATAAACTTCCATACTCATCATATGAACTAAACACATCCTAAACAACACTACGATGTCAACAAACCCTTCTCCTTTTCCTTCCTTCAATCGGCCTCCTTACTTCCCTGACAGCATGAACCTTGATCATGATGATGATTATACTCCACAAATCTTAGCTGGACCGTGGAAACGTTAATGCTTCATCAAGCAAGATTAGTAGTTCAAGTAGTAATTCAAGATTAAGTTCGTTGAGAAGAATGCTTAGTCGAGAACGATCTTCAAGGAGACTTAATCAATCTGAGATTCAAGAAGACGGTTTTGAAGATCTTGAGAGGCAGTAAATAAACTTTTCTCAATTGTTTCAACTATTAGCATTGTTTCAAATCCCAAATTAAGAGTCTATTAATTTTTAAATAGTTTTTTTGGGAAAGTACATATTACAAATTGAATATGTTCATTCTTTGCCTCCTCTTGGATTAAAAAACAGGTGAACATGATGCTATACACAGAAGAGTTCTTAAAATTTTTATTTTTGTTGTTTTCTTTTAAGAAATTGTGACCATTATTTTGTGTTTTTATTGTTTACTTAGTCTAAAGAGGACTTTGGTTTGGTGGCCTAATGATAAAATAGAGCATATACATAAATTAGGTGAATTGTTGTGATGTCTCGTCGATCGATGCATGCTCATGTCTTGAACTATTTTAAAATGTTAGTTTGAAAAATTACAGATCTTGATTCTTGACATTTGGGATTTGAATTGATATTGTTGTCCGGCAACAAAGCAATAAACTATTGATATGATCCATTTTTATGGTTAATTTGTTCATTGGAGGCTTTTGCATCAAATTAGTTAATATATAATTTTTTTAAGTGCAAATTTACCTTTCGATGATAAAGGGCTTGTTTGGCAAGAGTAGTATATTGTGTAAGTTGTGTTGGTTTTTCAATGATTGACAATAATTGTATAGTAAAAAAATAAAAAGATGATATATTTTTTAATAAAAGTAGTTATATAACCTATGCTATCTACAAGTGTGCCAAACAAACCCGAAATTTTTTAACACGTTAATGACAATTTTTCTTGAAAATTAAAAAGTTAAAATATCATACCAAACCCCTCCTTATTTAATTGGTTTCTTCACATTGTTCTCATAAGTTTTTTTTTTATGTATAAAAATCAATCTAAAAAATGGTTTTAATGATTAAAGTTTTCTCATTTTAATTAAGGTGGGAACTGGGAAGTTTCTCGATGTAGTGAAGAAGAGTGATATGATTGACTACGCAATTTCTTAATAAAGATGATTGACAAGTTTCTTAATGGGAACTAGGAATTAGGAAGTTTCTTAATAAAGATGATAATACAAATTTGGAGACTCTTTTATGACTCTACAAGTCAAAGTATGTGAGTTCATACCCACCGAAAATCAGATCATTTTATGAGAAATCAAATGGCCGCATTCAGTATTGTAGCAGCCTCCATTTTAACGATTTTCTTCCATTTTGTAATCATCCAATTCTTTTTCTTTCTTTCTTTTAATCAGAACATCCGATTCACATTGTTAGGCTAGTCGTATGGTATGTTTTGGCTAAGCTATTAAGCCAAGTTTAAATCATAGTGGAGGAGTGTTAGATCATGACCGGCATACGAGGCGAACCGCTTAAAAAAGCTCAACTCATCTCGCACAAACCTCATAGTACAGAACATTTACCAGATTTCTATTCCAAACCATGATTAAACAAAAATAATTAAAAGATTTTTATTTATAAAAATAATTTCAGATAATATTTTTTTTGGGTCAACAAGTTAATTTCATATAATATTATTAAGTAATAAAACATAGGTTAAAATATAAAAAAGAAATATTTGAAAATAAATATTATTAAATAAAATATACAAAATATTCACATACTAACATAACTCACAGTAACTTGGTATGTAGCAACTAATACAAAAAGGCAAATTAGAGCCCGAACAAAAGGGCTTTTACCGTTAAACTGATATCTTACTAAGTTTTAGAAGATCAGATGACCAAATGCTGAATAACTTGAGAAATATTAAAGGGAAGAGCGTGAGTAAATTTAGTGAGAATATGACACTCTAAATCGCCTCATACTTGCATCACAGAGATCGTTTTAAAAACAGATTCAGAAAATACCACAAACAGATATATATATATATATATATATATATATATATATATATATATATATATATATATATATATACTGATAATATACACTCGTATACATATATATAGTAATTCAGAAAATTCATTTCAAAATCCTTGGCAGATAGAGCAGACAACAAACAGTCGAACATATTAAATAAATAAATCAAATAAAATATTTTATTAATAATAAAATATTTAAAAACTTGACAAAAGCATAATCAAATGATAGGAGTTTAAGCAAATAAAAATTCAAATATATAATAATATTCATAATACTTTTGTCAAAATATTTACATTTAAGAAAATAGCATACAGTCAAACTTCAGAAATATATATATATATAACAGATGTAGACTATGAGACTAGATCATACCTCAAATCACATATGGACTATTATCACTATCAGACCTCAAATCATACGTGTCTATTACCACTATTAGATTGTACGTGGACTATTTCCACTATCAAATCATGTAGCTCACATGTGCTTGTGCTGATCACATAGTCATCATTTTATCCTGAAAACTAAGCTTTCACAATAATATATTAAATGCTACATTTATACCTATAGTATAGATGTCCCAAGCCATAAAATACTGATCAAACAGGAATGCAAACAAATAGAGATATATATAAAAATATATATATATCTATTTTTAGAACAAAATATTTAACAAAAATATTTTCAAAATATTTACAGATAATAATTCAGAATACTGAACATAATATTTATATAAAAAATATATTGATATTTAGATGAAAAACTTATTATAGAAATATACTAAATTTCAGGAATTAAATATTTAATGTAAAAATATATTTATTTCAAAATAAAATATTTATTTAAAAATTCAAAATAAAATTTAAAATGGATAAAATACTTATTTCAGTAATATAAATAATATTAGCAGACGAACATATAAAACAAAAATTATTTTATAGAATATATATATATATTTTTTAATTGAATATATGTATCAAAAATTAAAAATAAAATATTGAATATTAATTCAGAAAATAAATATACTTACAAAAATAAGCTTATTAGTGATCCTGGATTTCTTGACTATTTAATGCACTAATATTCTAAACACAAGTAGCGCAATGGTGGTGCCATTAGTATTTGTAAAAGCAGACATGGTGCTACTTTTGTTCTTATCTTTCATTTGAATGAATGTTTTTTCTTTAAACATCCATTATTGTTGCAAAAAACAGTACATTTTTGTTAATTGGAAAGCATTGTTTTATCATTAATTGGAAAGAATTGTTGGAGATAAAAAATAAAACAACAGATATTTGGGTTTTAACTAGTCTTTTCTCTTATAATAAAGTTCCACTCTCAGTGTTTTTGGTCTCTTCTTCATGATGTCCTTCTTTGGTAGCATGGTTTGGTTGCCTATTGAAAGATCAGGTCGGTTCGTTCTCGCGGAATTTTGGTTGGCTCGATAGATTGAATCGAAAAAAACTTTATTATAGAAAATTTGGTTAGGCTTAATATTAGTTACCATGTTTATTTTCTTTGCCTATTTGAGAGACACTGTATCTGTATGTACATACTCCGTCGTGATGTTGTGATTCTGCTATTGATTGATCTCATGGGTATAGGAAGAGGGTTGGCTTCTGAGTCTGCAAGCTGTTAATGCTCGAGTTGGGTTGGCCAGGAATGGCACTGATTTTATGGGGATATTATCATTCAACATATTTATCATTGGTTCTTCTACTTCTTAAACTGATTCTTACTGAATTCAGAAACCGAGGTTAGTAAACTTTCGATAATTTTAACTTTGAGAACTGTTCTATTGGTGGGTGTATGCTTGTTGCCCGGATAAAGAAATTGTTTCATTACTTTTGAGTAGTCTTTTACAGCTAGGAAAATCTCACAATGGAAAACTCTACGGATTGGAAATCACATAAAGGTTAACATCATCAACATCAAGTGGTATTAGAAGACCGGATTATTGATCTGCCTGACTCTATCATACAGCATATCCTTTCGTTCTTCGATACTAAAGATGCCGTCAAGACTTGTGTTTTATCAAAGAGATGGGAGTCTTTGTGGACCTGAATCCGTAATCTCTCACTCTATTGTGAAACTCTTAAAAGAGAAGAAGTTCACCGGTTTGCCTCTTCTGTTGACAAAACACTGAAGAAATGTGCTTCCTCAAAGATAAAAAAAATTCTTGTTGCATTGTCATTATGATCACCTACCCAAAGATCAAGTTTGACTCATGGCTTCGATTTGCTGTAGATCACGATGTGGAAGAATTATGTTTGCGATGGGAGCCTAGATATATTGTTGGATCATACAAGTGGCCGGAATTTATGTATACCAATTCTTCTGTGACAAAAATGAGTTTAAGGTTGAGGTTTGGCGAAGGACTTGAAGGCTCTTATTGGAGATCATTGGAAGCTCTGTTGTTAACAGGTTCAATTTTGCGAAATGAGACAATTTGATATGTTTTACTAGGGAGTCCATTTATAGGGTGTTTAACATTGCGGGGATGTGAACTTTTTAACGACGACAATAGTTTGGATGATTTGGGTATAATTGATGCTTCTGGTGCCAGTTTGCAAGAACTAGCTATAGATGGTTACCACACTGATTTGGATAGTCAGCAAATAGATATTTTAGGGCCTAATCTTCTTTCAGTAACCATAGTTGGATCTATGGATCAAATAGACATGGAATCATCAAAAGGTTACCTTCTTGGATTGTTAGCTTTGCTTTGGACCAATTAACTCTAAGTTTAATTACTTCGTATTATGAAGTAAGTTTAATCATCAAAAGGTTACCTTCTTGGATTATCAGCTTTGCTATGGAGCAATTAACTATAAATTTAATTACTTCGTATTATGAAGTAAGTTTAATCTGAATTTGATTTCTTTCTTGTTTAATATGCATTCTCAAATAGAATGAGACTGTTGTGGACTATGTCTCTCGTGACCTCGTCCACGGTTTTGTTCCTCAGTAATTTGAGGAAGGAAGGTGCTTATAAGTTACCATTGGCCTTGATTCCAAGGCGATGTGGGAGCATGGCACTATAGAGACTATCCATTATTGTAGCAAAACAGTACAACATTGTTAAAGCACCATTGAAATTGAAAACTGCTTTATGTGTGATTTTGATTTATGTACATCTACATTCTTTACCATGTGTAATTATAGTTTAATCTTGATAGAGTTTGTAAACTGGTTTACAATTTACGATTCTATTTTTCAGTTTGAGCCGATGGAAGACTCTGACGAAGATGTGGACTCTGATGATATGAATTTGGAGCTAGTAATAGAATCATTTCCAATTTGGCACTTAAAAAGCATCAAGATTACAGGATTTGCTGTTGGATCATGCTTAACTTCAGACAAAGTTTTAGTTGAAATAGTGCAGTATCTCCTGGCTAATGCGGAGGTACTACAGAAGTTGATTATCTATGCTGAAGCAGACAATTTGACATCTGCTAAACCAAACACATTGAGGAAATTGTTTGAAATTGCACAAAAATTATTGTCCTATCCAAGGGCTTCTTCAGACGCTGTAGTTCTGTTTGAAAGTTATCTGCAATGACTTTTAAATTTCTGTTTGTACTCTGTTTCCAAAATGGAAATTGCGAAATCTTAGTGCTACCAATCTTTGCAGAAGCATAACCATTTTCCTTTTTTCCTTTCTTCTAAATGAAAGAATCATGTTATGCAGAAGTACAAAGACCTGGAACACTATCTTTAATGAGAATTCATAGTGCTCACATAGATGTGCTTAGATTTTCAGAACTCAATTTATGTCTAGTTAATATGGTGGTGTAGTTCATATTGAGTTCTTAATATCATGAATTTCATTGAAAGGTCTGTCATTCACACGCATTAATACATTAGATCATATTGGACAATACTATTGGGCTGAATTTATGTATACCAATTCTTCTGTGAGCAAAATGAGCTTACATTCATTCTGGCTTGATGAAGGACTTGAAGACTTTTGTTGGAGTTCGTTGGAAGTTCTGATTTTAACAGATACACTTCTGAATAAGGACATAATTAGTGAACTCCCCGACTCTATCATACAACATATCCTTTCGTTCTTCGATGCCAAAGATGTCGTCAAAATAAGTGTTTTATCAAAGAGGTGGGAGTCTTTGTGGACCTCGATTCCTAATCTCTTATTCCGTTGCAAGTCTGATGAACCGGAAGAAGTTCATCGGTTTGCCTCTTTTGTGAACAAAACCCTGATGAAACTCACTTCCCCAAAGACACAAAAATTCTTGCTACAGTGTCATTTTAATGTCCTACCCGAATATCAAGTTAACTCATAGCTTCGATTTGCTGTCGATCATGATGTGGAAAATTATGTTTGCAATGGGAGCCTTGGTATTACGTTGCACACCACAAATGGCCTGAATTTATGTATACCAATTCTTCTGTGACAAAAATGAGTTTACATTCATTCCAGCTAGATAAAAGACTTGAAGGCTTTTGTTGGAGTTCGTTGAAAGTTCTGTCGTTAAAACATTCATTTTTGAGAAATAGGACAATTAGATCTATTTTATTAGGGAGTCCATTAATAGAGTGTTTGACATCGTGGGACTGTCAACTTCATGGTGATGATATGTGTGGTTCGGGTAGAATTGGATCTTGTTGTTTAAGTTTGAAAGAACTAGTTATAGATCGTCCAAGCATTGATTATGGTATTGACATGGAAATTACAGCTCCCAATCTTCTGTAATTGACCATAGTGGGATTTATGGGTAAAATAGCACTTAACATGGTTGATGTCTCGTCTTTAGTGGAAGCTAATGTGGATTTTGAGATGGCACTAGAACAACCGTAATGAACAACCTGCAGACAATAAGCTGTTCGTAGCACTTAACAGGTTTGCTTCAAGTGCTATGGAAATCGCTTATCTAGAGGTTGTGAATGAGCCGAGCCATTTGCGAGCGGCCTCACTGTTTGACTCGACAAAAGCTCGTCAGTGATTCTGTTCGATATTAAACGAGTTGAGTTTGAACAAATTTTGAAGCTCAAAATTTAAACGAGCCGAGACTGAACACTCCAAACTAGTTCGAAAAGCGTATGAACAAACTCGTTTGTGAGCAAACTCAATATTAGGCTCGCAAACAAATGAAGGGGATCCACTTACTCTAAAAAACTTGCACCAAATTTTCATCATTCATTTTGTTGGATCTAATGCCCTACAATTATCACTTGTAAGGCCTACAATTATTACCACTTAATATCCAGTAGATCCAAATAAATGATGATAAAAATTTAGTATAGGTTGAAAAAACTTATATTTGGTGTAAGTGAATCCTTTCTATATATTATATAAGATAAGAGTAAATATATGCACATGTTACTTTGAGAAAAATATGTAACATGCCATAATTGATTGTGTGTACATGCTAATTAAATATTATAGGTCTCCTTAACAAAGAAAAAAGTGCCGCATGGTAGTCACATACATCTAAAAGGGCAAACTTGGACAAGCCTATAGAAATTCAAATATGTTCGCAAATGATACACATTGAGTTGAGTATGTGAAACAAGCTGAAACTTCTGATAATTCTTTGTTTGACTGCATACTCAACATGAATTTATTGAACTTATTGAGAATATTACTAGAGGCAAAGAAAGCTAACGTTATTGTAATTTTATTTTGTTTGAATGTGTTCAGAAAACTATCAACCAGGAAGGTAATTCGTGCAAGATTTTCAACAGCAACACGCACAATTTTAGAAATAGACATGGAACCGACAAAAGGGTACCTTCCTGGATTGTCAACTTTGCTATACAGCTCGCCTAGTCTGGAGCAATTAACCATAATTTTCATGCCCTTTAATTTTTTTTTCTTGTTTAATATGTATTATTTTTAAATAGAACGAGGCCGTTCATCCTTGTAGCAAAATCAGTACAAAATTGTTAAATGACTATGAAATTTTTTTTAACTACTTATCAATTTTAATTTATGTAATTTATATTTTTGACCATGTGTAATTACAATATGCTGTTGAAAAAGTTGTAAAATGGTTTACAATTTACAATGTCTATTTTCAGTTAATCAGTTCAAGCTAAAGAGATTCACTGACAACGAGAAGTATTTGATACAACCAATAAGATGGTTTTTGATTCGGCATCTGAAAAGTGTCGAGATTGCTGGATCATGTTCAAGTTTGGACAATGCATTTGTTGAATTGGTGCAGTATTTGCTCTCTGATGCAAATGTATTACAGAAGTTGATTATCCATGCTGAATCAGATAGTTTGAGATCTGCTGCATTAGAGACATTAAGGACATTGTTTGAAATTACACAAAAGTTGTTTTCCTATCCAAGGGCAGTTGACTGTTCGAAAGTCATCTGAAATGATTTCAGATTCTGTTGGTACTTGCATCCC
Source organism: Flueggea neowawraea (assembly GCA_948243855.1). Lineage (NCBI taxonomy): Eukaryota > Viridiplantae > Streptophyta > Magnoliopsida > Malpighiales > Phyllanthaceae > Flueggea > Flueggea neowawraea. Next base: position 2,754 of record CAODLS010208446.1, on the reverse strand, counting down.
AAAATGTAAGTTGTGAAATCTTTGTGCTCTAGTCTTTGCGAAAGTTTCTTTTGTTTTGTAGTGAATGAATCATGCGTATGAAGATGTACTAAGACCTGGAAAACCATCTTTACTGAGAATTCATAGTGCATATTTCCTTAGATGTGCTTAGATATTTAGAATTTATCTCTGTCTAGTTATATTTGTTTTGCAGTTCATATTGAGTTATTAATATCATTAATTCTCAACCACAGGATGTTTCAATTCATGATATTATGTCACAGATCAGCTGCTCTTTCAGTTCTCAACTAAGTATGTTCTTCAGGGATGGCATGTTGTTTAACTGTGCGAGAATTTTAAAGAACTGCATGCACCTCAGTGTCAAGTTTCTGTCATCATAACAGTTATTGCACATATTTACTACGTTGCTTTGTAGATTAGTGTGTTGATGATTTGCTCAGTTCAGCCTTGAAGAGCTTTTTGATTGTAGGATTTGGAGCTGAATGTGTAGCAGGCTTGGTTGAAATGCTACAGAAACTGCTATCCATCCATGAGACGATGGTTGGAACAGATCAAACTGCTGAAATTAAGGGAATCATTTCAGTTTAAGAAGAAATTATACAGTGTTTTCCCATTGCTCTCTTCAAGATTATCTGTAATGATTTAGTCTTTTCCCTGAACAAATTTCCATCTTTTACACGCCATCTGCCATCCATATATACTTTACAAAATAAACTTCTGAATTAATGCAAGAGGAATTGTAACCTAAAAATGGCTAAATTTGCCTGTTGATGTTTTCCAAACTAGATTGAAATAACTGGTTTTGAGTTAGCTTGTCATTATTATGTTTTAATGTTTGTTTAAAAGAACGTTTAGTTCAACTAATCATCAACTGCTCATCGTCTAACTTACCACAACGTCTATTGTCCTTCTCAACTGACACACACATTGGTTAACATATATTTAAGTGTGTTTAAACCCGACTACCCGAGTAAGAGCAGCAGACAAAGAAAAGAGAAAAAAAGACGGGGGGGAAACAGAAACGCTACTCCGACATGGCGGCGGAGTCTCCGACGACGCAGCCTCAAGACGCCCAACTCCAGTCCGATGGAATTTTTCAAGATGATATCAGCGACAAAACCGCCATCACACCCGACTCAGAAGACCAAACCCAGCAAGAGAACGACGACGAAGAAGAAAGCTTAGCCCCGCAATCTGTACCACACTCCTCCAGGCGTGGCGGAGGCCCTAAACGGAAGGCACAGAAACGGCAACACCCAGCACAAGCAAAGAAGTCTCGCAAATTGCTACAAATTCTCAAATCGCAACTAAAACCCATTCCTTTTAAACCCGCCAAGATTCTCGATTTCCCATCCCATGAAGCCCTCCTGAAACGCGTCGGTCTCTGGGAATTTGTACATCTGAAGTTCGACCAGACCCTCCGTGGCGACCTAATCTGTGAACTGATCGCGAATTGGGAACCCAATAAGAGGCGCAGTTTCGTGAAAGGGCACAAGATTGGGGTGAACCGTGCTGACCTGGGACGGCCATTGAAACTTCCATTGAATAAGAAGAAGGAGAGTGTGGCGGAGAAGGAGAATGAAGAAAGTATTGAGTTTATGGAGCAGGTAATGAATAATTATGTTCTGTTACATGATGACATTTGGATGATGCCGGCGGAGGTTCAAAACTGGAGTACTTTGATTAAAGATGGGAACTTTGAGAGGATCGACTGGGCTAGGATGGTTTGGTTTATGGCTGAGAAAGAGTTGGTTCAAGGGTCGAATTTAGAGAATTGTTACTATGCTTCGCATTTGCAGGCTTTGATAAAGAATCAGAAGCTGGAGTTACTTTCCTCCACGACAGAGGTGGATGAGGATGGGGAGGAGGAGGAAGGGGCTGTGAGAATGGAGATTATTGAGGATGACGATAAGGAGGATGGTGAGGATTGTGGTGATGGGGATGATAATGTGATGTCAAGTGAGTATCTTCGCATGGCAGGCTCTGAGATAGAGGAGCACAATGTAGAGCTAAGTCTTGGTGGGATGGATAATAATGTAGGTCGAGAAGACGGTGACAAAGAGGGAAAGGAGGAGGAGACGATGATTGGCGATGGTAATTCAATGGATGTCGAGGAAAGGAAAGAGGAGGAGACGATGATTGGCGATGGTAATTCAATGGATGTAGAGGAAAGGAAAGAGGAGAATGATCACGGGGGTCACTGGCAGAAGAGTAGTTTGGACAGCCACTTTTTGCAGCGTTGTAATCGTGGCAATGTTGGCATTGCTGAATGTGGGGAGGAGGAGAAGCAACAAAATGAAGGTATTGCAGACAAAGATGGGAAAGAAGGCGAGGATGATGAAGAAGAGGAAGAGAAGGAGGAGGAGGAGGGGCATGAGGAAGTGGGTTTTAGTATTTCACCGAAAGGGGATGCGTTGGATGGTGTGTGCTCTGAGAATCTAATGGCAGCCATGGAAGCAGCTCAGTTTCCTTTCACTTCAGGGATGCAAATTCATGACAATATGCCGTCTGGTGAGTTTCTTGCATCTAGAGTTGATACACAGACAATTCCTGGTAGTTCATCACATTTTGGAATTTCCAACAAGAGCGACATTACACATCTTGACACTGATTTGAATCATCATTCACTCAGTGGTGGTAATAAGAGGATGAGGAATGATGCTCCTTGGGAAATGAAGGCAACATCGGAATTTGATTTGTGTTTGGAGCAAATGCAGCATGTAATGGGAAAAGCTAAGATGTTATATGAGGCCA
>CAODLS010208147.1:0-25629 GCA_948243855.1 Flueggea neowawraea | reverse complement strand
TTTTTTTCACAAAATAATCCTTTTTCACAAAATAATCATTTTGGTAATTTTTATTTCAATCTAATATTTTTATTTTAATGAATTATTTTTATTTGAATGAACTATTTTATTTTAATGAATTTGGGGTAGAAAGTATTAAATGAAGTAGTAGATAAAAATTGGAGATTAAAATTAAATATTTTTTAGTGAAAAGCTGAATAGACGTCCCACTGTACTTTTATTGGACATTGGGTTACTGATAAAAAAAAATTGAGGGGTTAGAAACTGAGTACTTTAATAAAATAATAATAAAAATATTGAACAAACACCTTACAAAATGACTTCAGAGACCCTGAATTACAAACAACATTAGGCGTAGGGATTAGGGTACATGAAAATGATTTGATTGGGTTGATTATAAGATTGTCAAGCCCGAATAAAGTAGTATGATTGTGCTCAATTGGTCAAACCATGCCTGTTTGGTGAATCATTCTGCCCTCGTAGAGTTGGTACAAATCGGGAAGCAATTGGCTTCTGATAAAAATTAACTAGAAATTTAGTAATGAGAGTAATACCTGGTTAACAATTCTAATTATAACTTGATGTAAATAACCAACTATTTTTAGTTTGAGAAATGATTTTCTTGATAGGACAAAACAAGTGATTATTGGCACGAGTCAACACTACAACAAATAAATTGTAGGCTAAATTTCTAGTAGGACCGTCTCAAAGTTACAAGTGGTCCTAGGTGAAAAATATTTTATTAAATTTTTATTCATAAAAATAAAATTATTTAATTTAATTTTTATATTTTTAATATGTCAAATCTAAGTAATTTATAAATTCAAGATCAGAAAAAATTATTAATTTTCATTGAAAACTTCAAATTTTAATAGTGAAGTAGTGACCAGTATTCTATAAGTAATATATAAAATAAGTATTTAATTTGACAAGTAATATTCTTAATTTTTTGATAATATTTTTCTTAAAATGCTCTATATAAAGACTAAACTATATCTTAAGCTAAGACAACCACATGCAAACTCTATAATTATAAAGTTAACCAACTGGGATCTAAGTTAATTTTGAATACGCCTTGATTTTTAAGAAAAAAATACTAAAAATTAAAAAATCCACTTGAAAATGTTCATATAGATTAATAAATATTAAAAATTATGTTTGGATTTAAAAAATAAACAATTGAACATGAACTTAAAGATATTACAAATCTTTCTAATTGGTATTATATATTCTTTAATTAAATATTGTTTAATTTAACTAAATTATTTCTTTTGGACAATTATTTTTTAAAACTTTAACATCGTTTTTGTCCTTAATTCAGACATCTTAATTCATGGAAAAAAAAGGAGAACAAATCAGGCCTCTCAATTAACCTAGATTAAATTTATTTTTTAATTGACCTAATATTTTTTAAAAAATATATATTTAATTTCAATAAATTTTAGTGGAGCCCTTAAAAAATTGGAGATCCTAGGCCAACGCCTCAATAGCCTTACCATAAAGGTGACAATAATTTCTAGTTGAAGCAAATTGTTGTAAAAAACGGTATGCCCATTACGGGTGAACCGAACTATGTTAGTCAATGTGTGAACTGGGACGATGAACCTAGACCAATTGGTAAGACCAATTGAATTGGGAATGAGATGGCCCTCTATGCCTAAGAAGCAAAGCCCATAAGGGTTTGCTTATAAAAGGTGATGAATGAATGAAATTCATTCATGACAACCATAACAAAAAATCCTTCTATGCATCTTCGAGAAAATCTCTAAACGGGGGGAGGGGGAGAGAGAGAAAGAGAGAGGAGAGAGAGGGAGATGGGGGCGGGGGCCTGACGCCTCTTCACAAGGAAGAAGAAGGAAACATTCGTCTTCTTACCCACAAAGTCCTACACAAATCACGTGAGGCATCTAGATTGCAAAACAAGTTAGGCACTCTCCTCGAAAACTCAACCGTAGTTTGCACCAACATCGTATCAGGTCCTACAGTCGTTGTCCGTTGTTGTCTTCCACCGGAATCGTGGTAGGTAAATTGAACCCGCCTCTTTACTGTTCATCAGTTCGACCGGCGTATGGCTTCCTTCATTGGTATCAAAGCCAAGCACGCATTTACATGTTTTGATTGTAAATTCGTGTTGGTCTCTGTCTAGAATGCCTACTATAATTTTATTGTAATCAACTTTTTTTACAGTATATTTTGATTCGAGTATGTCTGGAGCAGAAATTAAAAGTTGGATTTTTGAAATTTTAACAAAAATATTGAGATCAGCGACCTCAAAAACATTACCTGCTCAAGTTTCATACCAAAATTCCTTCGAAAGGTCATCAAATCGGTGGAAATTTGGTCAAAAAACACTAAGTGATGCAGCATAGATGAATTTTTTCATCAGATCCATTAACGCTGACGTGGCGAACTTTAATTGGTTGCTTATTGTCACGACCCAAGTCGAGCCACGAACGACGTACGAGAAGAATCGTCTATGGGAGTCTAGCCCCTCTCGCACAAGCCTCCAAGATCAGACATTTGCAGAAAATATTTATATACCATATAAATATTCAATATCGAAAACTGAGTAAATTTGCAGAAAATATTTATATACCATATAAATATTATTTTATCAGAAATGTAAATTAAAGTTTAATAATCACATAAACCAGATTATTAATTATCCAACCATTAATTATTTCAATTTCTAGAAATATACCAGACATAGCGGAAACATATAATTTAGAAGACACAACCTATGTGTCTGAAGCTGATACTTCACTCACCTAGAATCCGAAGTAAAGGATCCAGTCAGGCACAACTGGTAGGTGGTTGTAATTGCTGACAGGAACAGGAAACTAGAACAAATACATATATAACATACATCAGAAACGAAATGTTGGTACTGTTGCGGTATCGAATGTATGATATGGAAATGCGAATACAGACACTCGATCACGACGAAAATTCTATTTCAGTTGAAGATCTAACTCTGAAACCAAAGAAATCAGAATCTATGCAAAATTACAGTTAAGTCCCTCAACTTTTGTAAAATTACCATTTAGTCCCCGAGACTTGACAAATTACAATTTAGTCCTCCACTTTCCCAAAATTTATGAATCTAAACCCTAACTTTTCAAAATTACAAATCTTTCCAAAATTCTCCAAAATCCACATTTCCCAAAATCAAGCAAAATCTGAACCTAACCCGATCAAAACGACAACCAATATATTGGTTTAAAGCTCAAATCATGTTCCTTTAACCCCTATATAGTCTAATTTAACAGCCCTAAGCATCCAACAACTCAGAATTGCAAGAAAATTTAAACCCTAGAGATTCGGCCCAAAACTAAAAATGCTAGATATAAGAGAAAAATGAGTAAATGAAGGGAATGGGGAGTCGATCTTACCTCAACAGATGCCTAAGAGTGATAGGGAAACACCGGAGAAACGATTCGGACAATTTTGGAAGATTTTGGTAAGAAAATGGGTGAGAGCCGCATTGAGGCTGAAGAGGCAAATGAGGGGTATATATAGATAAAGCGTACCTACGCTCGTTACACGTTCTACAATGCGCGTTGTAGGCATTCAAAGTGCGTTCTACCCTAAGCAACATGCATTGTCGACGCGAACATAATACCTGTCAAACCCAGATTCAAAACTCTCAAACCCAGACAATGATCAACGCGTGTTACACATAAAACGGGCGTTGAACATTCACATCGCGTGCAAGCAAGGAAATTCAAATGGTCATCTAACCCAGCAAGCCATCAACGTGCGTAGTAAGTCTACAACGCACGTTGTACGCCTTCAGCTTGCTCTACACCTATAAACCTCCAATTCTAAGGCAATCATAACTTAGGATCATCTACACCAACATCCCAGAAACCAATCAAACACCTAAACTCAACAGAGTAGTGTACGAACTTACTTTGGACATCCCAATTCACAAATGATCAACGAAATGCTACAGGACTCCTATCGGAACAGGCGAGGTATTACACTCATAGACCACTCGGAACGTGACACTTGGTGGAGACAAACTTTGATTGATATGTGGCCTAATGAGAAAAGGACATGTGTAAGAGACGTGGTCCAGTACTAAGCGACATGTGGCATCCACGTGGGATGCCAAACAGTCAACATATGGCAGCGTTGACTAGATAACCACGTCAGTAAAAAAGATCAATCAGGACGTGACATGTCATGGTTTGCCGCACAAGTAGACATGCCATCGACACATGTCACTTCTGACTGGACTGACACATTAGCACAAATCTGCACTCCTGTTTGACATATGGCAGCACAGTGCCACATGGCAGCCACTACATAGCCATGTGGCGACGTAACTTGGACCCATTCCATTGTGTCATTGATGTGTGGAAGAACCATGGTCTGACACATGTCTTGAGGTGATACGTGGCCTCTCGTGACAACGGCACATGGCAGCAAGAGGAAGCGGCATGTGTGCGGGGTGTTGTTAAGTATCTACGTCGCGGGTGTTGGCACGTGACACATGCCTCAACCGCAAACTTTGTCCAAATTTTTGGCAGATTTAAAATTTGGATTTTTATGGATTTTTTTGGTATATTTTACACAATCTTTTAGTTCCAAAACTATTTTTTCCAATTTTTTGTGAATTACAAATTTGTTTAAAATTGAGAAAAAATTGTTTTCTGCAGAGAATTATTTTTGGAAATTAGTTTTAAAAATAATTGATTTGAAAACATGCGAATGTGGTTGTGATTTAGATAATTGGGATATAATTCCTTTTATTTGGATAATACGAGAGCATGAATATACCAATTTTATTTGTAATTTATTACAAATAAACCAATGGGATTAAATCATATTGCATTGAACAAAGTGAAAATTAAGAGAGAATTTGTACAACTCATGAAGAGAGTATTTTGGGAAAGCAGTGGTCATAATGGGAAGAAAATAATCGTGCATTAAGTGCTCAAAGATGATGAAGGTTTACTTACTTCATAAAATATTATGAATACTTATCGCCAAATGTTGGCAAAGTTATTGGTACATACTAGAATTTTATAAAAATATAATCCCCTAAGTGTCATAGAAAGTCACTTAGAGATTCTCGAAAGTAAAAGCAATTAAGATCGGTATGTCCAAGATTACTCCATGATCGAAAAGAGAGATCGTGAGAAGTGGGACATCTACTTTATGATCGTATGATTAATAGCATTCTCAAGAAGTTTGCACATCCACTAATGAATTCTATTTGAACATATTGGATTTGATCCATTGTGTATCCAATTGGTAGATATAGAGTTAGTGTTATGTTCGTGTGGTACTATTTTAGAGATAATTTTATAAGCATTGTTTGTGTAAATGATGCTCAATTTTGATGTACATGTATTAACATTGAGATTGATTGTTTGGATTGCATGTTGGTTTAATAAATGATGCTTATTCATTTTTTTTGGCTTATTGTTATTGTCACGACCCGTTTTCGGACTATAATCGGCATACGAAACAAACCTAACCATAGGTCTGGCTCATCCGGCACAAGCCTCGAAGAACAGAAATATCTAACCAAATTCTTATTATTAGACGGCTTATTAGTCATATTAAAACATTATAATGAATAATAAGTTTTAGAAAATAATATTCTTGAATATCAAAGCATAATTATAATACCGAACTACTGAATAAGTAATTATAAGTAAATTACTAATTAATTAGATACATAGCCATAACCCACAACCCAGTATGGAGCATCTAGCACAACAAAAATTTAGGCCTGAATAATATGACACTCACTTCTAACAAGGGTGTCCTACTGAGTATCTGGATGCCAAAAAGTTTTTGAAGACAAAAAGGAATTATCTGAAACATAAAATAAAATAAGCAAGAAAAAGAAAAAGGAAAGGGTAAGAACTCAGTGAGGGATAACACTGCAGAGCGGCTCCAGGCCACATAAAAACCGTTTTGAAAACCGTTCAAAAATATCACATGTAGATACAATTGTATATACGTATACGTAATATTTACAGAATAGTCGTTCTGAAATTTATTTCGAAATCCTTTGCAAACAAGGCAAACAACAGATAGTCACCCGAATTGACTAAATAAATAAATTGGATAAAAATATTTAGTTTCCAGAATATGAAATACCTATAATATTTCCCTTTCAAAATATTTACCAAAAATTTTATTTATCTCTCAAAATATTTCCAGAGAATAATATTAAAAACTCAACGGTACTAGAATCTGGTAAGTGGAGTCATCCGAACTCAGGAATAGTCATTTAGGTATGAATTCGACACTTAGACAAGGTAAGCCACTTTGGTGAAAGTAGAGCCCTCCAGGCTGGTAGTAGCATTTAGGCAACTTAATAAGCATTGATATACCAAAAGGCTATGCTACCTCGTAGCTGGATATCCCAAATCTGAATATTTTTTTCCGAACACATACACAGATATATATTACAACAAAATATTTATTTCAAAAAATATTTCAAAATACTAAACAAAGTATTTAACGCAAATTACATTTAATTTAGAAGCAGAATACTTAGTATAGAAATTATACTTATTTCAAAACAAAATATTTGTACCAGAAAAATATTCTTAAAATCCAAATCAGAGTGTTTATTACAGAAATCATAATAAATATCAAAACTTAATATTTATTTCAGAAACCAATATAATTTCCAGGACTGATTCCATAGCGGAGGTTATCACATAAGTCAGATTTTATCATTTCCAACCCATTATTATTATTCCAAATTACATACAGAGGTCAAACACGTCAAAAATATATAGAGTTCAGAAGATACAAACTATGTGTCTAAAGGTCCCATCGCACTCACTTGGACATCGAGCTAATAATCCAATCGCAGTACAATGGTGAATGGTTGGTCGCCTCAGGAATCAAATAGAGATGAACATATAATTATTACAACATACATCAGACACGGTAACCGTGGCATTATAGAATATACATGCTATGCAGATATTCGCCCCAACCAACGATGAATGAAAATCATACACTATTATCGAAAATCGAACATCGATGTAAATTATAATTTAATCCCCGAACATTGAAAAATTTATTATTTATTTCCTAAAATATTCCAAATTTACAAATTAATCCTTAACACCCCAAAGTCGTTCTTAAGTCGTCAAATATTTTAGAATATTCAAATTACTCCTACAATATACTCCAAATTCCATTTTGGCCCCTAAAATAGAAAATATCATATTTGGTCCTTAAATGGCAAATTACTCAAACAGTCCAACTTTCGATAAAAAAACGAATCTAGACATCCACATTGGTGCTATTCAACCTAAGGAACTCAAATCTATAATTGGTTTCTCAAAAACAACTCAAAATATCCAAATATTTAGCAAAATCCAAACCTAACCTTAGCCCAAACAAGAACTCATCAAACCTCGTGATTCCAAGCTAGATTTATGTTTATCTAACATCAAAAAATCATAATCTAACAACCTACATCATCCATTTCATCATAATTATCCAGAATCTGAAACTCTAAGCAATTCAGCCTAAAATGAATTTCAGAATTTAAATGCATGAAATGAATGAAAATGAGAGATTGGAACTGAAATCTTACCTCTTGAGATGATTAGGAATGCTGGGGAAGCAATGATAAGGAGATAGGATCGATCTGAAAGTGAGAGAGAGAGAGAGAGTGAAAAATGACGAAGACAGACGAAAGAGTCGGGTTTTAGGTGTTTTAAACACCCACAGATCAAAACGGTGCGTTTTAGTGTTTTCAAAGGCTCATGTACGTGAATATGGAGTTAAATTACACAAGGAGACACTCACATATGTTAGACACCTTCTCACGTATGTTACCTGGGTTAAAATTGCTTTTAGAAGCTCCAATTATTTAGAATTGAATATTCACGTACGTCACACTGCATCTTACATATGTTAAATCTTTACTAACATACATTAGCCTTATTCTAACATACGTACGGCCTCTTTCCAGCTAATGTTTGTGAGCTTGTGTTCTAACATACGTAAATCTTGCCAGAACTTGCGTACTCGACTTCTTTTGCTTGCACGCAAGTATCAGATCATTCTTGGGGCTTCCTAACACCAAAACTTACAATAATACCTTCAATTAAAAATCTTCAAACATCAAATCCCCATTTCAAACACCAAAGATTCATATCAGAATTGAACATGTCAAATCAAGATTTATCGGGATGTTACAGAATATCTTGTTAGAATCGACAAGGCATTACATATTTCCCCTCTCAAAATAAATTCGTCATCGAAGTCTATCACAACTCTAAATCTCAATCTAGTCAAACTCTAATATCCCAATATCGTAAATCAGCATAAATCTCCAAATCATATCATAATCTATAACTCTAACAGATAACCCACAAAGAAGCCAAATAACACTCAACTAACATTCCAGACTACTCATACCCATATATGCTGCTAGACATAGAGGATGCAGACCATACAGATGGAGAGACAAAGGTGCTAAAGTATGCAGAGACTAAGATAGATTTATAAATCAACGAAATCAGATAAGCTTGAATTCTCATGCGCAACGCAATAGAATAATGCCTCTAAAAGACCATCGTTAACATTCAAATAGAGAATAGACTGAGCCTAACCTTGACTGATGATAGCGACCAAATATAGAATGGATTTGACACGAAATTCTTAAGGAATAAAACCTAAGATACCAGACGATGCAAATATGCAAAGAGTCAAAGATTCAAATTCTCAAAACCAAAGAAATGTATGTCAGAGTGCACAAACTCAAACACTTTTCACAGATCAAACACTAGAGGTTCCAACAGATGGGCAAATACCCAGAGTGAAAGAAAAATAAGACAAAAAACTCCTGACATGGTTACCTATGTTGGTATATGCCATTGCAAATCCACTCAACGATAACCATGGAGCGCAAGTGAAAGCAACCGATTCAGATAATACTGACGGCGATAACATAAGGATACAAAAGGCATTACCCTCATGTCATCCAAATGCCATAGTTCATCAGATTGCCCTTAAATCTAAGTGGCTTTAGCTTCAGAAAGCTTATAAGACCGGTCCCATCATCAATATCTGGTACAATAGGTTCAACTATCGGAACAACTATTGTTGGTTGCCTGACCAATAAGAAATCACTCCAGACGATCAAAGAATTGAGCAAGATGATCGAAAACATCTAATTGAGCCATAGGCGGTGGCTGAGGCTGACGTGCAAAAACTATGACATTCGGCATGCTCCGTAAACCATGCTAACCTATTGTTGACTGACTGGCGACCTCTGCAAATCGTCAATGCATCTCTACAGACAACAGACAAACGAAATGGATATGCAAATGTCAGAATGCAGACTATTTCCATAGTACCAACGAAAATAGTTAGAGAAGTATACAGAGGCAAATTATACTGACTTGATCAAGAATACCTAAGCTCCACAACCGACCCAAATCATACGAAACCTAACTCTACGATACCACCTTTGTCACGATTCATTTTTGAACCATGACTGATGTACGAGGCAAATCGAACCATCTGCCTGACTCACCTTGCACAAGCCTTGGAGAACAGAAATATCTATCCAAATTCTTATTATTAGTCGGCTTATTAGTCATATTAAAATATTTAACGAATAATAAGTTTATAAAATAACATTGTCGAATATCAAAGCATAATTATAATACTGAAATACTGAATAAGTAATTATAAGTAAATTACTAATTAATCAAATACATAGTCATAACCCACTACTCGGTGTGGAGCATCTAACACAACAAAAACTCAGGCTCGAACAATATGGCACTTACTACTAACAAGGGTGCCTCACTGAGTATCTGGATGGAAAAAATATGTTGAATACAAAAAGGAATCACCTGAACCATAAAATAAAATAAAATAAACAACAAAAGGAAGGGGGTAAGAACCTAGTAGGGATAACACTCCATAATGGCTCCAAGCGTCACAAAAATCATTTTAAAATCATTCTAAAAGATCGCATGCATATATAATTGTATATACGTATGCATACTATTTACAAAATAGTAATTCTGAAATTCATTTCAAAATTCTTTGCAAACAAAAAAGATAACAAACAATCACCCGAATTGACTAAATAAATAAACTAGATAAAAATTTTAGTTTCCAGAATATGAAATAGCTATAATATTTCCCTTTCAAAATATTTATGAAAAATAAAATTTACTTTCCAAAATATTTGCAGAGAATAATATTAAAAACTCAAAGTGACCAGAATCTAGTAAGTGGAGTCATTTGGACTCAATAATAGCAACTTAGGCATGAATTGTCCACTTAGGCACCAGACATAGCCACTTAGACGAAAATACAGCCCTCCAGGCTAGTAATATCCACTTAAGCAACTTAATAAGCATTGATATACCATAAGCTATGCTACCCCATAACTAGTACAAAACATTTATTCCAAAAAAAAATCAAAATACTAAAAGAAGTATTTATTGAAAAATACATTTACTTCCATAAGTAGAATACTTAGTACAGAAATTATACTTATTTCAAAACAAAATATTTGTACCAAAAAAATATTCTTAAAATCCAAATCAGAGTGTTCATCACAGAAATCATAATAAACACCAAAATTTAATATTTATTTTTGAAACCAAGATAATTTCCAAAACTGATTCCACAATAGAGGTTATCACATAAGTTAGATTTGGGTAAAATCTATGGCGGTCCCTAAGGTTTGGTTCCGGTCCCTACACATTGAAAACCGTCGCTCTGGTCCCTCGGTCTGTCACCGTTAGCCAAACATAACGTGCCACGTCAGAAAAAGCTGATGTGGCTTATAGGACCTACTATTTTTTAACATTTTATGACAAAAATACCTCTCAAATAACAAGTAGGATAACAACCATCAATCCAATTTTGAACCCTAACTTCTCCTTGTTTTGAACTATCCATATTGGATGCTTCTCTATTTCAATGGCATCCAAGTTGTCAACGCAGAAATAGGAGCCACCACCTGCAATTTCATCTTCCTTCGAGGAAGATAAGTCAAGTGGAGAGGAAGAAACATCTTTCTCTAGAGAATAAGAGATTCCAAAGGTAATTTTTCCACCACCATCGTAAGCCTCTGCCAAGAAGCTTGAAGAATCCGGATTCAAAACCGAATCAAACTCTGATAGTGAGCAATCCAGTGATGATGTCATTGCCTCTATCGTCAAGCCTATTGCCTCCATACCCATGCAAGAGACCCCACCTAAAAAACTCAGATCGGAAACCAACAGGCATAGCCTCAAAATCAACTACTGCAAAGAGAGCAATTGAAATAGGTCAGGATGGGAATGACTCGAAGCAAGCTAAGAAGAAACTCACTCTTTTCTCTCTTTTCCTGCTCTCATGGCCCTAGCTCAACTCCCACTTCTCCTATCTCTACTCTCACCTCCTTCAAAAATCGCTCCAAGATAACCCACGCATGCTCGACCCGACTCCGACCCAATCCAGGGCGAGACCCATTTTGTAATGACCCTCTTGGTAGTCAGAATAGGGGAGGTTCTGTCAAGACTCGGTCAAATCTTATAGCTTTGGAGGATCGCTCAACGAGTTGTGGGCGAGTTGATGAAGACTCAGAGTTGGTGAAGCTTTGTAAGAAAATGGATGGGAAGGGGTTGAGGGAATATGTGAGCAAGTATGGGAAGGATTGGCGATAGAGAGAGAGAGAGAGAGAGAGAGAGAGAGAGAGAGAGAGAAATGGGGAGGGAGGGAGAGACCGATAGAAAGAGAGAAGATTATTGTCTTTTCGCGAATTATGTTCTCCGCCGAAGCTGGCGATCAAAGATGATTGGGTTTCGCTAACTCTATTTTGAGGCCATTGCTTTTCTTATTTTCATATTTCATTGGGTTTTGTTTATAAATCCTTGATTATTGTTTGCAGTTTTGGATGTTAAGGTTGATGTTTTCCCGGTTTATAACCCTTTGTGTTGGTGTGCATTTTGTTGTTGTGAATGTGAATCTGAAACTTTTTTGTATATGTTTGTTTTCATAACTGATTTCCTGATTATTGAGCCAAATGTAGATTTAATGAGAACTTGAAAAGGAAAGGTGAAGTATTCGGAGAGACAGAGTTGAGTTTTGAGTAGAGAGAGAAAATATTTGAGTGGTTTGGTGAAGTAAATTCATTTTAAACTAGAGGGTAATTTTGTCTTTTCACAATTTTTGTTAAAAGAAATAGACGGAGTTAAGTCACAGGAACCGGAGCGGCAAATTTTTTAAATGTAGGGATCAAAAAAGAGATATAGCCAAACCTCAGGGACGGCCATGGATTTTACCCGTTAGATTTTATCCTTTCCAACCCATTATTATTATTCTGGATTACATATAGAGTTCAGACACATAAAAAACATATAGAGTTCAGAAAACACAACCTATGTGTCTAAAGCTTCCATCGCACTCACATGGACACTGAGTTAATAATCCAATCGTGGTCCACCAGTGAATGGTTGGTCAGCTCGGGAATCGAACATAGCTGAACACAAAATTATTACAACAGGCATCAGACAAGATAAACGTAGTATTACAAAATATGCATGCTATGCAGATGTTCGTCCCAACCTGTGACGAATGAATATCCTACACTCTCGTCGAAAATTGAACCTCGATGTAAAATTATAATTTAATCCCCGAAAGTTGAAAATTATGATATAGTCCCTAAAATATTCCAAATTTACAAATTAACCCTTAACACCCCAAAGTCGTTCTTAAGTCCTCAAATATTTTAGAATATTAAAATTACTTCAAGAATATACTCCAAATTCCATTTTGGCCCCTAAAATGCAAAATATCATGTTTGGTCCTCAACTAACAAATTACCCAAATAGTTCAAATTATGATTCAACCAATAAAAATCAAATCTAAACATCCAAATTGGTCCTATTCAACATCAGGAACTCAAATCTATAATTGGTTTCTCAAAAGTAACTCAAAATGTCCAAATATTTAGCAAAATCTGAACCTAGCCCTAGGCCGAGCAATAACTCATAAAATATCGTGATTCCAAACTAGATTTATGTTTATCTAACCTTAAAAAATCATAATCTAATAACCTACAGCATTGTTTTCATCAGATTCATCCAGAATTTGAAACCCTAAGCAATTCAGGCTAAAATGAATTTCAAAATTTAAATGCATGAAATGAATGAAAATGAGAGATTAAAACTGACATATTTCCTCTAGAGACGATTAGGAACGTTGGGGAAGCAATGAGAAGGAGAGAGGATCAATCTGAAAGTGAGAGAGAGTGAAAAATGACAGACATGGACAAAATAGTCGGGTTTTAAGTGTTTTCAAAGCTCACGCACGTTAGACAACATATCTTGTATGTTACCTGGGTTAAAATTCCATTCAGAAGCTCCGATTATATAGAAATGAAGATTAACGTACGTCACACTACATCTTATGTATGTTATATCTTTGCTAACGGACATTAGCCTTATTCTAACGTACGTAAGGCCTCTTTCTAGCTAATGTACGTGAGCTTGTGTTCTTACATACGTAAATCTAGTCTGAACTTGCATACTCAACTTCCTTTGCTTGAACGCGAGTACCAAATCATTCTCGGGGCTTCCTAACACGAAAACTTACAATAATACCATCAATTAAACATCTTCAAGCATCAAATCCCTGTTTCAAACACCAAATATTCATATCAAAATTGAAAAGGTCAAATCGAGATTGACTGGGATGCTACAGAATATCTTAATAATTGAGATGGCCAACATAGATTCCCCTAGTCAAGTGAACTTTAAAAGTGAATTCAAACAATCAATATTTATTGTCTATAAAATATAGTATGGTTAATTATTTAGACCAAGATGATAAATGTGCACCGAGTGTACATTTCGATTCAAAGCTTAATAAGAGGCTATGCTAGTTTAATTCTGGTTGGATAGTAAAAATATGTGTATTGCTGTGTGAATTACTTTGTCCAACTATTTTCTATTGATTGTCATATTATTTGTGTTACTTGCTGCTTGTAAAGTCGATTGATGTCGACCCATACAAAAATGTATGTTGAACTATGTTGAGTTTAGGTAGCAACAATCGTAAATCGTAGATCATGAAAATCTAGCATGTACTCTAAGAGTGAGAATCTCTTGAACCTTTTGAACTTGGTTATGGACAAATTCAAAGAGGAGTAGAAAACCACTTAAAATATTTTAGACCAAAATGTATATAAATTTAGAAGAAAATTCCATTACATTCATCATCTTGTTAGCACAAAGGATGATGAATTCACTTGGCTACTTTGCAAGTATCAAGATGCAATGTATTTAAAAGTTGCATTTGAAGAGTAGTTAGTTGGTGTGACACTGACTAAACTCCCGGTCTTTGACCATCAACTATGATGCTTGTTACAAATTTTCTAATCATGTGAGTAAAGGCGTAAGGCCTATATAATTAGAGAGCTAGTATATTGGTCATAGTTTGATCCAGGACAACGTCCAAAGTTGTTATCTGATTCTTGCCTAGAAGGTAGGAGCAAATCCATTTTGACCTAAACCCACGCTTATTTCAAACATGAGATCGTAAGGCACTAAAAAATGTATTATTCTATTGGATAAATTTCAATATAAAGGCAAGAAAAATGTTTAAGAACCTAAGTACTTAAAAAGTGGAGATTAATTAGAATTTTGTTCAATATTCTTACTTGAATATCGTCGTTGGTTAACCATTAATTCAACTTTTAGGATCCCCACAATGAAGTTTTGACATGACTTCATTGAACACCAACTAGTTCTAAGAAGGAATAAATTGATCATGCAAAGAAAAACTCGAAAGTGAGAGTTCAAGGAATTGGCATATGCGAGCTAACCTTGTGCAAAAGCCAAACCTTTTCTTGCATTAGATTCTGCCATGATCTTATTGAAGTTTTCTTTCAATCTGTAGTCTAACAATAACAAGATTAGTGACACCATGTTTGAATGGGAGACTACTTTAACAATAAGAGTGGTTTCTTAGTTAAGGTAATGAACCTAACTATTGAAAGTCCTAGTTTCCATTCATTGCTACTTCACGTGGTCATGAGAGATTATGTGAAGTTAATGCACGCAGCTCAACCACATTGGTAAAATCGAGTATATCGATTGGCTCAAGTGGAAGCACTAAGCAATTATGTAAGTCTAAGTTATCTAATTTGCGAGCATTGTTAAGAAGTAATACTAAAGAGAAAACCATTTCAAAAGGCACTTCGAGTTAAAGTACCATTTGTTGTGAATCCACTTTTGATATTTGACATCAAAAGATTAAGAGGGCAAGGCTAGCGGCTACTGCTTCATCACTTTTGTATATATGAATGTGGAAGGCATGATCGTATCCATTTTATTTCTCATAAGCAACAATGGTCAAGTTATTTCTTACTTCTTGCAAGTCAAGATGAGAATCAAATAAAGCTTTGTGAATCGACTAAAGTCATGAACGTCTACAAGATGAGACCAAATCTTTGTGTGACGAAAGGAAAAGGGAATTGAACATAATATCTTTGTTCCTACACTCTGTTGATAATTCGTATAACGATGAGGAGAAATGAAACTCTCCTCAATATGGATAGAACTACAATGGCAAAGGCCAAAACGTTCAAAATTCATATACCCTCTAAGTTGTTACTTATATATCTAATGGGTTATGAATGAAACCAAGAGATGTATCGTCAATGTCCACGATTCCTTTGTTAATAACGACAAAGAGGCTTAAGGTTTTAGATACCTAGCTATGTCAAAATGATACTTTCTTTGTGAGATGATGAAAAATGGAATAGTAATGAGTTATAGGAGATCACATTCTTAGTGAATAGATTTCTTCACTGGGATAAAATGGAAATGATTTCACTTTCTTTGAGATTTAGGAACTAAGACCATCAGGATCACTCCATCCGAGTGGGAAAATTCTTGAGGAATTTGAGGGATGAGGAAGAAATTTGGGTCATAAAAAGTAGTAAATTACATCCTTGAGTTTAAAAATCTCAAGAGATTAAGCGATTGCTATCTTTTTCTCTGAAAGGGATACATCAAAAAATTATTGGAGTGATTCAACTTTTATTTCATCTACCTCTAAGCGTGTACAGATGTTCCTGATCATGACTTTAGTGGGAGCAAGAATCCTATTTTTCAGTAGAATTAGGAAACTTGAATCCAGTAGGAGTTCCTATATGGAGCTTGAACCCAGTAGGAGCATTTTTTTTAAATGCATAGGTCTAAAAGGGATAAAGTCTCACGATAATATTTTTCAATAAATGAATCGGTTGTGATCCTTTTAGTAACCCCATAAGTCAAGAACGAACATGCGAGTATGTTAGAGGTTCACACATTATATTGAACCACGTTGAGAACTATTTGATCTACCCAAAGGGCGAACATCCATTGGAGATAAATGGATACATGAGTGAAGTCTATGTCCAGTTATGTGTTCTTGCTCAGCATAAAAGTTACTCCACGTAATAGTGAGGAACACATATAAGTGTTTGGAAAAATAAGTTGAAACCATAACTTCATAAGCTGCAGTGCAATAGGAAATTTGGTTATATAGTGGAATGATCCACTTAGCACTAACCCTTTAAAGATTTTACGACAATCCTTAGTGACAGTCTTGCTTAAGGATCAAAAAGATTTATTATAAGTCTAAGAAAATATATATCAAGTATCATTTTATGAGAAAATTGGTTGCACAAGGATAAGTGAACTTAAATACAAGTTTCGCAAGGAGAAGTAAACTTGGAATGTAAGTCCATGCGATACATGATTCTAAGATCTATCAGTAAAAGCCTGATATAAGGAATAAGTTGTTGACTTCAGTTTTGATGATGATTTGTCTAAAACATACATGAAAGAGATGCAAAAGTGAAGATTCTCTATTTTGTGGTAACAACGCATGTTAGGCCTTGATTACACACGTAAAACTTACAAAGATCGTATCAAAGCACTTAGAAAATTTACTAAGCACGTAGATCAGTGCATCCTGAAGAAGGAAGAACATCAGATATTCATTCTAAGTACGCAAACAAGGTCACAAGCCACGTTGAAGAGAAGGATATATTCTCTAAAAAATATTTTGTATACCTACGAACGTAGAAGATTTTGCTATGCACGTAGTCAAGATTGCGATCTTACTGATGAGTTTGTGAGAAGGCTCGACATTCAAGTAAAAGGCATGTAGATAAGGTTAGTCAAAGCACACAGAACAACAAAGGTGTCATCTTTAAACTGAAGCAACTACGCACGTAGTTCGTAGCTAAAGCACGTAGAGTAGAATGAAACAAACTCCGATAACGCAGTTAAACGCTCCTCAGAAATTCAAATTTGATTATTCCTTGTATAGAATCACATTGAAATTAAAGGAGGCAACTTTGAAATACGACAACACACATTGAAGTTTCTCTCTAAGCACGCAGATAGACAAGCCTACGCACATAAAAGTTCATTTGAGCATGTAGACGCAAGGCAGTGAATACTGGAGTTTGACAAGGAACATAGAACTCCAATGGATATGAAGATTATGCACGTATATGGTGGTTACGCACGTAGATGATAATGACATCATTACTGGACAAAATTTTCTATTCTCTCATATTGGCGACTTTGAGAGGCTTCCAATGACTATTTTCTTCCAATAAGCTATAAATAGACGTCCTTCAACAGAAGACAAATAAGAGAGACCCTTGCTAAGGTTTTCTATTCACTTTCTCTCTCATCTGTATATTTCTAACCCATTTGAACTATATTACTTGCAATTATATTTTGGTTGGGTTAAGCATAAATTCTATGGTTTGGAAACACATCTTGTAACAATCAAAGTATTTGATTGAGGGTAGTTAGGTTTCCTTGTTGAGCCTTAAAAACAAAAGTGGTTTGCCTGTTGAGCCTTGGAAAAACAAGTGGGCTAGGTTTTCCTTATTTTGTTTCCTTGGAAAAATAAGATAGTGTACCGGTTTCCTAGTTGAGCCCGTAAAAACTAGAGAGTGTAACAATTTTCTTGTTTAGCTCGTAAAACAAGAGGTGAAACGGTTTTCTTCCACTCGAAAATGAAGAGATAGTGAATTGAAATTCTCTAGGGGTTTTAGAGGAGTGGACATAGGTCAAGGAGGACTGAACC
The DNA here is from genome assembly GCA_948243855.1 of Flueggea neowawraea. NCBI lineage: Eukaryota > Viridiplantae > Streptophyta > Magnoliopsida > Malpighiales > Phyllanthaceae > Flueggea > Flueggea neowawraea. Next base: position 7,527 of record CAODLS010208147.1, on the reverse strand, counting down.
ACTATAAGTCGATTATTTTTCTCTTCCCTTAATTCATTTACTTTGCTTTGCATGCTATATTGTTGTGTGTGGATTGGATATTTGGTTTTGGGTTGCTTTCGCATATGATTTTCTGATTTAAGTTGAAAAGAACTTTGATAAACTTTGTTGTTATTTTTTTCAACAAGGTTTTAAACTTACTCAAAATCCAATTCACCCCCTCTTGGATATCCATCTTTGGGACTAACATAAGTTCCTTAAGACCCGCATGACACACAAATTGTGTAATCGCTCAATACATGATCTTTAATAAGATCATCATGGGAAATACACAAGCATAAATGTTGAGAGTTGACATTTTCAGTAGCGTTGAGTGTGAAAAACATATTGGACAGAGAAGTAACCCACTCACGCGGGTGTTTACCTTAGTTTTCGTAATTCATCGGGGAAATAACTAAGATGAGACAGTTTCTGAATGCAGAATAGAGCGCATTCATAATCAAGAGGTTTTACAGTGGTGAGCTAATTGTAAAAAGGGCAAGAAAATTCATATGGGAAAAGACGTAGGCGAGATACATAATAACTGAAGCTTTTGTGTGGTGTTGATAATGTTGTATAAACATGCGTTCCTCCAAGGGAAGGAAAGAACACCAAAGCATATGATCATGCCATGTGTGCTATAAACATGACCATGGGGATGAAAAATATTGATAAACGATCTCACTTTTTCTAGTGTGAGACCATGTCGTGAACATATGGTTCTCGGTGCTACCTACCCTTAGAACTCTTAACACATTCAAAACGTGTAGTTGAGTTTGGCTGCTTTAGCTTGACGTTAATGGTCATGATTGACTCGACCAAGCGTGTCAAGCTAGAAACGTAAACTTGGCTATGTGGATTGTCTAGTATAAAAGGAAAAGCTTGTTTCTAGATGCATTTGCAGTAGTCTTATAAGTTTTCTTAGTCGAGTCTCATATAGCATGTCATATGATGTGTGAACTTTGAGAAAAATCTTTTGTGAGATCAAGAAGTTCGAAAGTAGGGATTGTGTGGTTACAAACTAGGAAAATGCATACGTTTCTAACAGTATGTGCTGTTGTTGCATACACTTTGGAATAATGGAGTTGTTCTGCGAGAGATGTCTTCTAGCAGGATTGAGTTAAGATTTGTTGTATAACCCTTATCAGGCTTTGCTTCTCAGGCCTAACGGTTCACACAAGATCTTCATCATGATTGGTAGTAGTTCCATCATGATGCATGACGAGTTAAGGTTATGTCATATGCCAGTGGGTGATGTTGGAAAAAGCGGTCCGCCCATGACCGGTGAATTGAACTCGGTCGATCGATGTGTGAAACGGGACGATGGACCGAGACCAATTGCAAAGTCCAATCGATTTGGAAATGATATGAGCTAATTAAGCCTGAAAAGCAAAGCCCATAAGGGTTTGCTTATAAAAGGTGTTGAATGAATGAAATTCATTCATGACCATCTTAACCAAAAATCCTTATTTCCACCTTCAATAAAACTTCTCAACGGGAGAGAGAGAGAGCGAGAGAGGATGACGCCTCTTCACTGAGAAGAAGAAAGAAACGTCCTTCTTCCTACCCCTACCGAGTCATGCACAAATCACGTGAGGCATTTAGACTACAAAACAAGTCGGGCACTCCCGTCGATAACTAGACCATGGTTTGCTCGCGAGACCAACATCAAATATGATTGTGCAATCATTGTCTACTGATGTCTTCCACTAGAATCAAGGTAAGTAACTCGAACTCGCCTGTTTACTATTTGTCGATTCGACCGTCGTATGACTTCCTTCACAAATAATTAAAAATGGCTTATAAAAAAATCTAATTCAGCTATATATGAGTACTCTAACATGTTTCAGTTTAAAGAGTGTACCTGGTAAAAGTAATTAAATATCTTAAATAATAAAAATCGTAGGATAGAATTTGTTCCTTTAGAACGCCTTAAGAAGATAGTTACGAGGTGATTTTTGATAAGATATACATAAAGTCCTTTTTAGTATTTATTTCACAAGTTAATCTTGTGTTATTGTGGCTCACAATATTGTCTCCAAGAAGTGTGTATCTACGACATAAATTTTGGGGAAATCCTCAATTATTCCAGATAATAAATGTCAACTCTGCAAAATTACAAAGTGTATGAAATTATTTCTAAAGCTATCAATAAGGAGAAACTATTTGCGCAAATACTAGCATTTGGGATCGCGTGCAAAAAATTGCTAACCTCTTACGTGAAATTAAAGAAATATCACGAGAAAAATATTTTCTTTTAGTAGACAAAATAAGTTTTGAACTGTTTTAGTAGATTAAATTCGATTTCAATTAATTTTGTTTTAACAAAGTGTCCATAGGTTTCACAAATGTACAATGGGTACAAATACTGCACATACTTTTGTTTTCAAAAACTTAAATGATAATTACATAAAAATAATTAACTAACATTTACAGTTGGACGTTCCATGTTCGAATCTTGGTGGAGGTAGGGATAAAATAATTAATTTGGACTTTCGTCCACCCCTCTATCTTTTTAAAAAAATAAAATTACATGAAAATAATTAAAATAATTTTTAAAAGGTGGACAATAGATGTATATAATAGTTAAATGATAATTACATGAAAATAATTAAAATAAAGATGGACAAAATAGTTTTTTGATTTATGTGTATTTTCATTTTGAGTTCTGAGTTTTGGAATTTGGATTCTGAATTTTTTTTCCTTCATTTTACCGATAATATATGCAGCGGTTCTGCACTACTTGCTTAAACAATATCTATGCAGTGGCTTTGAATCGTTGCAAGACCGCTGCTATATGTTCACAAATATGCAATGAGCTAAGAGCCGCTTCTAACTAACTGTTACATAAGCTTCAGTATTTGGTAGTGTAGGGACAGTGGGGGCAAGTGCCCCACTGCTTCCCACTGTAAATCCATCACTGGTTAATGGCACATTTTGTTTTATTTTTAGTTCAAAACATTTAATTTTTTTTAGCACACTCGCAATTCGACAAATAAAATTAGCTACACAATTATCTTCCTGAAAATTTTAAAAACAATGTGTAACTAATTATATGTATACCATTTTCTGCGGATTTATTTTTACCAGTAGATCCATGAAAGGTACAATTGAATAACCAAAAGAATCTTTGATCAATGGTTTTCATATCACATCGGAGAACAGTTTATTAATTAAAAGAAGAGGCAGAAATAGTTAAATGATGCAGTTCCTACTCTTGGCTGAGTCAATCAACAATACAAGACAGCTTACCAATTTTGGTCCCTGCCCACGAATTGCCGTGGAAGCACTTCTAATCGTCAAATCAACTTTTCGGCTTGGATCATGCATATTATACGCACGATGCATGTTGATGCATTAAAACTTGTACAGAAGAAAACAGCTTGGACAATTAATCGTTCATTAATTAAAAAGTTCAAAATATCTAAATTGCATGGAAATATCTAAATGATATTCTCATCCTTTTATCAAAGATATTTTGATTCAAAAGTAGGAATACACAATTGAATCTCGCTTAAAAAGATTCAGGAATCATTAAGTGATTAAATTATTAATACTTTAACTTTGAATCACAATTGTTGAGTGTCATATTAATGGAATGATAGATTTGTAAACGATTATGAAAGTTATATATGAAGTTACTAAATTATAAACATTATAAACAAAATGTACTAAATTGTATATATAAAATTACTATTAAATTTTAGTTATTGTTCCATAGGTTAAAAAGTATTTTATATTACATACCGAAAATTAAAATGGTACATGCTCTTCTTTTGTAAATCAAAGGTTTCACATTCAAACTCTAGAATGAAAAAATTTCAGTAAAAAAATTTTGCCGTTTGTAAGAGTATATGTATTCTATTGTGCAAAATATTGGTTTTGGAGCAGGTAGAAAAAGAAAGTGTAGATGATAGCGTGAGTGAAACTATACGTAACGTACTCACGAACTAATTAATATCTAATGGTGAAGAACGTAGAACATAAGCAAATGTAACCAAAATGAAAACAGTAAGACAATAATCCCACATAAACATTCTCCCAATGTCTTCAAATTATCACAATCTCACAAGCCGTCTCCTACCCACCTTGCATTTTCTTTAGAACTACTTGACAAACTGACTCACTATTAAATCCTCCCATCTGAACAGTCCTTTACCACATATACCTCTAAATGGGTCATTTTTTATGTTCTAATATTAATCTAACAGGTTCAACATTTTAAATTTGATTTAAATTTCAAACCATTTTATTTTCAATTATTGAACAGATTAATTTTTTGTTGAGAAGTCACGGAAGTTAAAGACATTTTTTAAAAAAAATAAAGAGTTGATGACAAAACCTCACAAGAATTGCAATATTAACGATTTCTTCCATCTCAACAACTTTATTTTTCTAAAATCTAAACTATGTCGAAAAGTCCACGCAGGACTATCATGTTAAGTAATGAATCAATAGCATGTTTTTCTTTTGATAAATCCTCACAAAAAGGGAGGTTCATTCTCATATCCTTAAAAATTTCATTTATCATTTGCTTTAAATCTAAAATTTCATAATTGTAGGTGTGGATGCTTACCACCCGACTAACTCAATCTTGAACAAAAGAAAAAAAAAAGAAAGTTAATGAAAGTTAAATTCTACTATACTAATAAATATAAAATTTTAAACCTTAAACCATGGAAGTACTAAACTAATTGAGAAAAAAAGATTGGGTTTGACTAAGAAGGAGACAAAGTAGGGGAAGAGATGAGGGTGGAGGGGCAACCGACAGTGTGGATGGAGGTAGAAAGCGACAGTACAGAGTCATAGGAGACAAGCGGAGAAGAGGGCGGAGTGGGACCACACACAAGTCTTCGGTACTTCTGATCGTATCTAAAGCATACTTTGTTGTGTGGCATGGCAATGGCATGCCCTTTTTAAAGTCTTTCCTCCACTTTGGTCCAACTTTCTTACCCAACACAATCCCAAATTCTTTTCCTGAAATTTTCAGCTCAACACATGCTTATTGCCTTGAAACCTTATATATTGTATATTTATGCAAACTTTTTATTTAACTTAATGTTTTGCTCGTTGTTAATTTACTATCTGATTGTTCCTACTTATAATCAAATTATGATATTTGGCTCACTTCAGAGGTTATTTGTAATGTTCACACTATTATGGCAACTTTCCTATTTTTATTGTAAACTTTAACGGATAATGATTTCTTGCAACCTTATCTTATAGAGGTATGAAAACTTCTCCTTAAGATTGCATGAATTTTTAATTTATATTAGAAATTATTGATTTATTAATATTGCACCCTAATAAAGAATCTTATAGTTTGATAAGGCAAGGTTGGAGGCTTGCAACTTTGAGTGTACGAGTTCAGTTTTACATTTTCTTATTAATTTTTAGCTTTGATTTTATTTATTTTCTTTATTTAATTTGGTGACAAAAAAGCAAATTATCGACATACTATTTTATATCATAACGGATTAGTGTTAATTAAATTTTGGTGATGATTGGTCAGCATATAAGAAAGTCTATTCACCTCTCAAATCACCTCATGGCAAGAAAGTTAAATTTAATTTTTAGAACTACGTTACACATCTTTATAAATAATATTCATATAGTTCCTAAACACTTTTATCTTCTCTCATTCAATTCTTTAAAATACTTTATGTCACATCCATTTATAATGGTTGAAGCATGCATAATATGAATGTTTTGTTTTACCATCTCTCAATTATTAATTATCATAACTAAACGCTTCTAATTCATGAACTATTTGTTTTTTCGAAATAATTTTCATATGATTGAGTCAATGAGAAGTATGATAAAAGGTAATCTTGTTAAAAAAATAACGTCAAAAGTAGTTTGAACCTTTACTTAAGGATTAATTTAAAGGTACAATTTATATAATAGACGCTATGACCAAGAATTGATCAATTAATCAATATTTTCTTTGATAATTAAGGCAGCATGGTTTACGAGCAGAGCAACTTGAAACTGAAGGGTCGGCTTGAAGATGATTCGATGAACACAGCAGCGTGAAGTGGAAGCAGTATAGCCGTTTTCACCTTTTTGACCAAATCACGGAAACCACTGCTTGTTTGCTCAACACCACCCCGCACTACATGCTCGCACACCCAACTTTACCTCTACTTTTCTTTCTTTTTTAACCTTTCTATTCGATTTTGTCACACTTCCGATTGACCTCGTCTTTCAAGTGTAGTAGTTATCTATTGTTTAACTAATTATTTTTATTTACCTAGATTTCAGATAAGTCACTCCAAATTAGTTTTAGTAATTTGGTGTGCATGTTATTAACCCAGCCGTAAGGGGCAACTCAACTGATAAATAAGTAAAACTTATAGATTAGATTTTGAGTTTAAATCTAAAATTTTATTCGTTTTAATAGGAAAATGTATCTAAATATGGAGTTTTTTTATAAAAAAAAATAGTTGCTAGATTATAATTATTGTTTCAACAGAATATTTGTTATTGATTTTTTTTGGTCCGACAATAATATGACGTGCCCTTTTGATAATTGAACTTTTGTATTGTATGCATGACGTTACCCATAACATCGATTCCAGTAGGATTAAGCAAACCCCAAATTGGTTTCATTTGTGACTCTACTTCTTAATCATTATATTATCTGCTAACTATAAAACAAAACTAAAAATTTAATTATGCATCAATACCTATCAGTTCTTTTAAAGCTTTAGCATTCCGTTGAATATAGAATAGTATAGATTTTGGTGTTTTGTTTCTATATATCATAGAATAATGCTAATATCCCCGTTGATGGTGCAATAAGTTAAAATACATTAAAACTGTTAGTTACTAGTATTCAGATAATTCAAAATTAACATCTATTATTGCACACTCAAAATCAGAACACATTATTAAATAATTACAAACATTGCTTCAAGAACACAAATTTATCCTATACGTACGGCGTACCAATAGTTCATTGGTATTGGAGTCATTTTTAATATTAAAAATTTGAGAGTTCATATCCGGATAAAGCAAATAAAATGACTTATCAAAGGAAAAAGTTGGTCATATACGTTATTATTATTGTATGTTTGTATATATTTTCTGTATGCAACGTTGAGTGCCTTACAGACAACCATAACCAAATTGGTCTATATATATATCCCCATTCCCTTCTCTTCCAACACAACAAGGATCAAATTTGTACTTATCTCATTCCCTCTTCTATAGAGTTTCATCACTTGACAAACATTTTCTCTATCTTTTCTTATATTGAAAACCATGCCAGAAGCTCCGAAGAGTATGACTAATATTGGTAACAACAGCAAGGCATTGCAATATATTGAGGACGTGACAAGTAATGCTGATGGTTTGCAAAAAAGTGTTCTTGCTGAAATCCTGTCTCGAAGTGCTAATGTTGAGTACTTGAAACGACATGGCCTTAATGGTCATACCGACCCTGAAACTTTCAAGAAGGTGATGCCTGTTGTCACCTATGAAGACTTAAAGCCAGATATCGATCGT
>CAODLS010207977.1:0-14249 GCA_948243855.1 Flueggea neowawraea | reverse complement strand
TACACAATGCAGGGCTGACATTTCTGCCAGAGACTGCGGAAACTGCATCGAGAACGCTACCATGATTCGCGGCTGCAATAACAGCAGGAGCGTTACCATTTGGTTTAACTGGTGTTTTATACGCTATTCGGATGACAATTTCATTGGAGTATGGGATCGCTCCGCATTTGCTACTGCTAATGATACAGATTTCGAAGATCCCAACGTAGTTTCCCAAGGACTTAACTTCATGAACCAGCTTGCTTCTACCACTCCACAGCAGCCTTTGATGTTCCAAAAATCAGTGTTAGATGTCGGACAAAGCGGGAAGAGGTATGGCATGGCTCAGTGTACTAGAGATATCAGCAGAAGTGACTGTGGCAACTGCCTGGATTCCCAGTTGGAGACTTTCAGGACCACAATAGGAAATAAGAGGAGTTGGGACATTTATGGGTCTAGCTGTAGCTTGTGGTACCATGACCATCAGTTCTACTTCAACTATTCTATCCTTTCCAATGAAGGTGAGTTTTATGATCATTGTTGTCATATTAAATTCGCTTTACATGCCTCAGGCACGCTTTTAACAACTCTATTTAAGAATTCACAATATTTTAGTCACTTCTCATTTTTGTTGCTTGGTATTCCAGGAAATGCAAGATTCTCATCACATCAAATCGCCGCAGATGTGTTGCTTTCGGTTCTTGTGTTTCTGTTGGTCTTTTAGCCATTGAAACGTTCTGTCTTCCATTGTACAGATTGGAAAAATCAAGATGCGTTTTTCTTCATATGAATTGAAAGTTGTTGTCAACTGTTTGTTGCAGAGAAAGGTCTGTTAGCAGTTATCGGTCCAGAAATTGTTGATACTGAAATGTGTATTTATTTTGTATATATGAGTTTATTCTGTGATCCAATAAAGCTATCTAGAATGTATGCAAGTTTCTTTTACCATACATTTCTAATCCTGAACCTGTTTTGCTCAATCATAGAGTTTTTAAAGAAAAAATAATTAACTCCTTTCCTAAATCAGAATTACAAAATGTCTATTAAGAATTATATACAACACACTTTAATCAATTGTAGAGTTTTCGAAGAAATATGAGCACTGACATCACATTAGCAGTCACAAAAATTCGTCAGACTGGGGAGAGGAAAGAACAAAAGAAGAAGAAAAAAAAATTCGTAGATGTTTTAATCAACTACCGAGAAACACTAGCTGTTGATTGATCTGATATGAGAAAGCCGGTTCCAGCACCAGATGTTGAAGATTCATCAGACATGGTTGTAAATCTGGCCATGGAATACGGAGCTGCAGTCAGCTCTGGAAGATGTACTGATTTGCTCCCAAGCATCAGAACAACGTTGGACATGGTGGGCCTTTGTGCAGGATCATCTTGCACACACAACAGTGCAATGCGGATCCATCTCAGAACCTCACTGATGGGACAATTCTCAACTACATTCTTGTCTATCAACTCCTGTCCTTTGCCTTCATTCCATAACTGCCAGGCCTGTTCACAGCAATATTTTTTCAGTGTTTCATCATTGGAAGGAAGAAAAATTTTATGTTGAAGTTTGACAGAAAGGATTAAGAATGTTCCTACATGTAACAGAAGGCTTGGCGTGTGGTCTGGGTTGTATCCTCTGTTCTTTTTACCAGTTATGATTTCTAGCATTAAGATTCCGAAGCTGTAAACATCTGACTTGGTTGAAATTACTCCTTCAAGTGCATACTCCGGTGCCATGTATCCACTGTTAATAAAAAATGGTGATTTAGAGCATTGAGAATGACTTTGTTGTTGTTTAAAAGGTAAACAGTGTGAAAAAAAATAATTTACTATGTCCCAACGACTATGTCAGTATTGGCTTCAATTTGATTGCCTCCAAAAATCCTTGCAGTTCCAAAATCTGATATTTTTGGATTCATTTCATCATCTAACAAAACATTGCTAGCTTTCATATCCCGGTGGATGATCTTTAGCCGTGAGTCCTCGTGCAGATATAGCAGGCCTCTTGCAGTTCCAGTTATAATGTTTGCTCGCTTTGCCCAGTCAAGTTCCTTGCACTTTTTTGGATCTGTATTCACAGATGCAAGGAAGTAAAAAATATCTGATCTAGCATGAAGCTTCAGTATTTAGGCCTTAGAGCATACAAAAGCAGGCGCAATATTAACAACACTGCTGATAGCCTGCATAGCTTCTGAGATGAAGCAGAGGAAGAGACAACTAGATATTAACAATCACACTCTCACAAACAGAAGAGAAGATGGGGATCATAGCCAACAAACCAAATAAGAAGGCGTTGAGGCTTGTATTTGCCAAGTACTCGTAAACAAGCAGCTTTTCGCCTCCCTCCAAACAATATCCCAACAACCTGACAAGATTTTTGTGCTGAAGTTTGACAATAACCATCACTTCATTCCTGAACTCTTCAAGCCCGTCTTGATGTCATTGAAAGCCTTTTAACTGCTATTTCTTGTCCATTTGGCAGCTTGCCCTGAATGAATCTCAAAACGTTTTTGACCAGAAAGATGTTTTATTAAATAGCTGGCAATTCATTAAAATCTATTCTTCCTAAAATGTTATCAGAGTGTTCCTTTATCAACAAATTGTTAATGCAACAAATTTGAAGTCATATGTTCCAAGTTCTGACCTGATAAACTGGGCCAAAACCTCCTTCTCCAAGCTTGTTTTCATCAGAAAAATTATTCGTAGCTGCCATTATGGTACTCAAATTGAAATAATGTACCTCTTTGCCATTTTCATGATCAGTCACATGCAAAGTTTCCTCCACCATGTGCAGGCGATTTGACCCTCCCAGATTTCTTAATAAAACTTCCTGGTTTGTTTCCCCTTCTTAAACAACAAAAATTGTGTACAATTTAAGGGCCATAAAACAAAGAAAATTTAGGTTCAAACCAAAGCTTAATTGTGTTTGTATATACCTGTAGGCCTTCTTCTTTTCCTGCAGCAATAGAAATAGTATAATAACAAGAGGGCTCCAACTGCCACAACTGATAACACAGAAATGATTGCAACCTTTTTTGTGTTATTTTCTCCTGCAAATATGTGATCACAGATACTATTCAGGTTTTCTGTTGACAGAAGTAACTAGAAAACATCGTCTGTATGAAAATTTTCTGAATAAGATATTAGAGCCTTCCATCTTCCAAACATCATTCATAACTTTATTTCCTCAGGCAAGTGATTAGGCACTGTTTGGATTTTTAGAAGGTACGCTAGAATTGGAATGCAAATCAAAGGCGAAAAATTGGCGGGCAATATTTGATTCACCTAATTTTGTACAATCACACTAGATTAATGTAGCTCAAGGGACTATATTTTCTGGAAATTTAAGGATAAACTCACCATTACCGGGAACAGGCTGTGGAGCCGCAGGACCTGGTGTAGATGGTGGTGGAGATGGGTGCACGTAGAACATGTATTGCTCATACCTTAAACTGCAACTTGGGGCTAAAACCCGCCAGCCTAATTTGGCTTGGAAACAATTTGTAGCAAATTTCCTCAACTGGTCCAAACATGAAGTACATGCACTCCTATTGAGGTCTCTAGTGCACTGTGCCATAGCATACCTGCTCTGTGTTTCCGATTCATTAGTCCCATACAATAGTTCCGTAGATGGAGCATAATCTATCAGAGCAAAAATCAACGAAAGCGCGCCAAAATTTGGTTCATCAGGTGAAGTAGTATTCTCGACGTTATACATCACCACCGCCGGGCTTGGCTCTGCCACAGCAAAGAAATTTTTGCTCGAGTACCTTAGCATGCATTCATCATACTGAATGATTGCAGTTTTATTGGAACTGCATCGTTGTGGGAGCTCCTGAGTGGCTTTGGCAACACAGGCCTGGCAAGAGCTGCTTGAATCATCTCCTCTGCAGAGGTAGAGACGATATATTCCATTCGATTCATTCCTGTAAAAGCTGTTGGTTGAGGCTGCAGAAGATAAAGATTCCAGGAGGCCTGTAAGTTCTGCTCCGAAACTAGTGTCGTTAGTTGCATCCGAACATTGATGGTAATTGTAAGTTGGCTGGCAATGAATTGAGCTCATAAGTAGAAATATTGTCAATATTGAAATCGAAAGAAAGACTGTAATAGAATTTCGGAGCAGAGACAAAGCTATTCTTGCCATGTCTATGCTGAAAATGAGTTAATTTTGATCATGAATTAATACCTTATAGTAGAAAACACATCTCTGTTTCTCTCAGAATGGATTGGACTGAGTAAAGACAATTTTTTTTTTCTACTTTTTCAGTAGTATTTGTTGAACAAGTTAGATCCTTGTCATTAAAATATTAAGGTTGGCGTACCTAATGTTGACCACTAGTTTCGTGAAAATTTTCTCTAATCAATTTGTATTTGGTGGAAAATTTTAACCTGTGATATCGCTATTGGACACCTGATGGTCATAACAAATTTTGTAAAGCACAAGAGGAAAATGGTCTTTAGGATCTAAAGCTGTTGCTTAGGGAAACTTTCGACTGAAGAAATTGACACATTGCCATGCGATTCCTGTCAACAGGTTGAATATGCCTAATTTGCCTGCGAACGTTCCTCGTGTCAAGTAATGGTTCAAATGTATCTGGTGAAAAATTACGTCAGTAGTTAACACTATTCATAAAAATATAATATCCTTTACAGAAATTCCGAAACAATCAGGTCTTTCTTTCTGATCAATAGGCTTATGGCCTCCTAGCATTGGAGTCGGTTCCAACACTAAGGAGAGTCCCCTCCAACACTAGAGGTCTAGAGTTTGATTTAGTATATATATCAAAAAGAATATCTAGTGAAACATCTAATAATCTAGTGAAACATCTATCGAGGATATGGTTGATCCGTAATTGAACCACCTTGTGAGAAACCCTTGGATTGACTGGACGGCTCTGTGCCATAAGCAGTCGGACCCAGCATAGACAGAACGGGTAGATCATCGTTGTCACGCATAAGAAAGGCTGGTTTTGTGGGCACAGGTAGACTAACGGAGAAGCTATTAAGCATAACAACGACTTTAGCCATGGTTGGTCTATTTGCCACATTTTCTTGAACGCATGGTAATCCAATATGGATGCATCTCATGATCTCATCTCTCGATTCATCTCTTAAACTGCCGTCAACCATATTGAAGGAAGTCCCTTCCTTCCAGTTTCTCCATGCCTGCAGCAAGGATCAGACTAGAATTATTTCTTAAATTCCAAATTGTTCTGTGAACAGGTTTCTGATTTCTTACATACTAACCTTTTTTTAGTTAATTGTGTTGTTAACCTTAATAAGGATCTAGATGCATGATATTTGAAACTTACATAACTTAGAAGGTCTTCCATGCGCTCCCCTTCACAAAAATAGCTATTTCTTTGGCCACTTAAGATCTCAAGAACCAACACACCATAGCTAAAAACATCAGACTTGACCGAGAGATACCCGTGCATTGCATACTCTGGAGCCATAAAGTAACTAAAAAATATAAAAATAAAGTTTAAAATAACACATTTTTTAAATTTTATATTATTTAAGAATTTGTTATTTATAAGACTAATTATATTATTTAAATTACATATTATATTATTTTAAGGAGTAGAAAAGACATATAAATAAAGTCACATAAAATTAAATAAAAAATGACACGTGATCATTTTTTGTCATTTTAATTTATTTCATTTGTTAAAAAATATGTTATTTATAATTTTATATATGTTATTTTTTGAAAGGTGGATATAATTTTTTAAAGAGAAAGAATATAGTACACCCAATATCATTATAGCAAAATTTTGAATCAAAGGCTAGTATTTATTCTTTGTCAATCTAACAGTCTTCATTTTCTGAGTCGACATACTCATTTTTTGTTGTGAGTCACCTGAGTAAATACCTGGACAACACTCATGGAAATTGCCTTTAGGTGTTAATATTTGTTTAAATTAAAAAATTTACTTAATTAGAATACCAATTTTTTTCCTACTTCTAAATTCCGATTCGTAATCATAATCAATGTTTAGTGGATATTTTCTCCTACATTAAATTTTTAACATGTTGAGAATTATAATTTGATTAGGAATGATGAATAGTATGGTAATTACAACTTTTAGTACATATTTGTAGCTTTTATTAAAGTAATTGTTTTTTAAATAAGGACATTTTTATTTTGTATTTTTATTTGTTACGATCATATTTTTATATATAGTATATAGATTTATTAAACAAAATATCTTTTTCAGAAGTCCTATGAACTATGAAGGAGCCACTTTCCGCAAGTTCTGTCCCGCACAAGTAGGCAATAAGAGTAAGAATATTTAATCTCGGTTCATGTGACCGATCGTCTATGCCCATTAGCGAAAAAAGACATGTCGCCCTGTCAGAAGATTTGTCCCTTCAAGATAAACTACCGGTTTCACGACCTGGCGTCTGGTTTGCAGAATTTATGGGCCCTTGTATGGGACTGTGTTAGTGACGGTTGCAATAAGCTAGATTCAATTGCTATAGAGATAGATTGGATCAATTGTTCTAGGTCGCAAAGTTAATAATCCGCTAATTTATTTGAATTAGAACTACCAAAGTAATCAAAGCACACATTTGCAAAACCCTGCGCTTTCTAGGTCAGGCTTTAGCTTTCTCTCTGATACTTGTCAATATAAAATCAGAATTTGTTCCAAATTAACACTGGGAGAACACCCCTAATTGCAGCTTGAACTATAGTATCAGCCATCCCTGCAGAAATCAGAAAAAGAAATATTTTATTTACATTCACATTTACCAGTGCTGAATTAGTAATTTTTAAAAATTGATAATCAGAAAAGGGAACATTTTTTAGTACCTGCCATAGTTGCGGAGCCTGTTGGTGGTGGAGGAGAGGAATTAGGAGATGGTGTTGTTCCTGGTACAGTTGGCGCCACTGGTTCATGCCCTGGCATTGGTGGTGGTGCCGCTGGTGGTGTTGTTTCTAATACCGGAGTTGGTGCTGGTGCTGGTGTTGTTCCTGACACCGGAGTTGGTGCTGGTGCCGTTGATGGTGATGGTGCTTCTGACGTTTGAGCTATATAGTCATAGAAGACGTAGTTTTCATATCTCAATTGACAACTAGTTCCAAGAACTCTGCCTCCTTGTTTCCCACTACAACACCGTGGAAGCAAATCGGTGGCGTTTCTCATGCAGTCATAGCATTGCTGCTTAGACAAATCAGGTGTACACTGTACCAAACCGTAGACAGTTTGGTTATTTGTGGCACTTGTGTTTCCTGTGGCGAACTTGCGAAGAGAATTCCCAGACGCTGCCTCTGTTGTAAGGTTATCTAACAGTGATTTTACCATTTCATCGAACTGAGCTACGTTCGAGACATTGTTTACGTTGTACAAGGAAACAGAAGGTTCAAATTCCATGGTGCCCAATATTGAACGGTTGGAGTACCTCAACATGCAATCATCGTACCAAATAATTGCTTCCTTCTGGTTAGGACAGGATTGCCTGATCTCTTGGGTTGAGTCGTTGATGCAAGCTAGACAAGCATTTGCTGTTTTGTCTCCTCTGCAGAGAGAAAGAGCACTAACTTTATTGGGGTTTCGACCAAACGAATTGTTGTAAAACCCATAATTGATTTCAGTGTTTGAGGAAAGCGAAGTGAGGGCTTGTTCGAGGCTCTTTTCGTAGGTGCTGTTAGAGGTAAAGTTGCCCCCTTCTGAACAGATATAGTAGATCGGAGTTGGCTGCTGCGCTGCGGTGACAAGAATTTGAAGGAAAAGGGAATAAAATAAGAACAACATGAGTGTTGAAGAGCCCATCGTTAGTTATTCTCTCTCAGTCAATAATAGGCCTTTGGTATCAGTCTCAGGAGCGGAGAGTTAAAGGGTTAAATAATGACAACATATGTGAACAGAAAAAGAGCTTGAAGAAGAAGAAGAAGAAGAAGAAGACGTTGATTTTGAGTCAATGACCGTATTTGGTAAGGAGTTAATGCAAGGGAACGCAAGACTTGATAGACTTGAGTTAATCACATACGGTCCTTTGTGGAAATACAGTTGTGTTTGGTGTTGACTTGACTTATCACTATCAGCTATCCCGCTTTGTACGATGGCTAGAACCATTGTCTTTGCATTTCTTTGAATTAACATTAAAACATCTTATGCCATTAATAGTCCAGAGATCATTTCAATTTTCAAAGCATGTCTCATAAATTGTTAGTTACATAGTATTGTTAATTTCATTATTATCTTCTCTTTTCAACTGGATGGATCACATGACCTAATGTAAAAATTAATTGAAATAGGCATATCGGGTAAATATTTTTGCAAATTGAGTAGCAAATATTACAGGAAAATTAAATAAATTGTCCTGTATAATTCTCTTGACCTAAAAAATTGCCCTACAGCTAAGTCAAGCACGTATGTTTCCTCTGCAATATGTTATGAATGCGATCTCTCGTCTATATTTGCTGCTGCAGCTGGCAAAGATGCTTCAAGGCAGACCCATTGCATGGCCTCTGTAACTTCTCTTGTTTGCCTAGTTTTTACGGCCATAATCAGTCCTACAAATGCCCTGTTCTGTTATAAAACAGGGAACTTTACGACAAACAGTACCTATTCCAGAAACCGGGATATAGTTCTCTCTTCCCTTGCATCCAATATCTCAGCAAACAATCGCTTCTTCACCACCACAGTTGGCCAGGTCGACAAAAAATTTTACGGCCTTGTCCTTTGTCGGGAAGACTCTACGCCAGAACAATGTTACAGCTGTGTCAATTCTGCAATTCTAGGATTGAAAGAATCATGCCCCTACCAAAAAGAAGCGATCACATGGGGCGGAGATCCTCCTTGTATCATACGCTATGCAAACCGTTCTTTTTTCGGAATTCTGGAGCTAGAGCCTGTAGATGCTGGATATAATATCAACAACATTACATCAAACATGGAACAGTTTGATCAGATTTGGTCGAGCTTGATGGAACACTTGGCATCGACGGCTTCCATGGGCACTTCTAAGCTCAAGTACGCTTCTGGAGAAGCTAACTTGACGGTCTCGCAGAGAATTTATGCGGTGATGACATGCACTCCTGATTTATCTCAGAGCGACTGCAGCAGTTGTTTACAGACAGTTGTGAGTCAGTACAATAGTTGTTGCCATGGGAAACAAGGCGGATATGTCCAGAACCCTAATTGTATTTTCCGGTGGGATTTGTATCCTTTCTATAATTCTATAGCTGAAGCTCCAGCTCCAGCTCCGGCTCCGGCTTCAACCAGTGACACTCCTCCACCTACTGATCCAATAATTGCAAAAAGTAGGCTAGTCTCCATATCTCTACTTTCTAAAATCCTCTTATTTTGTATGGTTAAATCAATGATGCACCTTTCTTGATCATTTTTTCCCTGCAGAGAATGACAAAGTTGATTCTGTAACTGTTGTGATTATCGTGGTGCCTACAATCTTTTGTGTGGTGTTTCTTGTGGTCTCTTTTGCCTTCTTTTATCTAAGGAAGATGAATCTAGATGTTACAAGTAAGTCAATAATATAGGCTTGGGTTTGGTGATTTGCTTTAGGAAATGAAAACTGAATCTCACAGCTGAATTTGTTTCTGTTGAATGATTTTGCATCTCTTGCACATGAATTACTAAGTATTTTCTGCTTTCTTGAAGATGTGGAAGAAAAAAGTGACCCAGAATGCCTGCAATTTAATTTTTCCACTGTAAGACTTGCAATAAACAACTTCTCTGATGATAATAAGATCGGACAAGGTGGATTTGGAGCTGTTTACAAGGTAATTGATTTAATGTATTAATTATTCGTTGCTTTCCTATCATTTCATTTCTAAATGTGAAATTTCTTATATTGACCGTATATGCTTCAGGGTGTGCTTGCTGATGGACAAGTTGTAGCAGTGAAGAGGCTGTCAAGTAATTCTAGACAAGGAGAAGTTGAATTTAAGAATGAGGTACTCTTTGTGGCAAGGTTACAGCATAGGAATCTGGTTAGGCTTTTAGGCTTTTGCTTGGAAGGAGAAGAAAGGCTTCTCATCTATGAGTTTTTGCCTAATTCAAGTCTTGACCGCTTCATTTTCGGTACTTCTGAACTCTTCTATGCTTCATGGTTATTTTCTTCTCAATAATGATTAGACAAATAACTAGAAGCAGTCTAATCAAGATACCTACATGCATATGTAGAGAATAATTTGAAATCACTTCTTAATCGTAATTGGTGTTTTGCTTTTTTTGAATTTGTAGATGCAAACAAGCGGGAACTAATGGAGTGGGGTTTGCGCAGAAAAATCATAGAGGGCATTGCTCGAGGTATTCTTTATCTTCATGAAGATTCTCAACTTCGAATTGTTCATCGTGATCTAAAGGCTAGCAACATTCTGCTAGACCAAGATATGAATCCTAAAATATCCGATTTTGGAATGGCCAAATTGGTTGGAATAGATGAAACTCAACAGACTGTGAGTAGGATTGTTGGGACATTGTAAGTACAAGAATCTCTCATAGTTTGTATTAATATATATTAGGCTATTAACATAACAGCCTTTCAACTGAAAACAAATAATTAATGATTGGATGCAGGGGCTACATGGCACCAGAATATGCAATGCACGGTCATCTCTCGGTGAAATCTGATGTTTTTAGCTTTGGTGTTCTTGTTCTGGAAATAATAGCTGGTGAAAAGATTAGCTCTTTTTGTGGAGGGGAAGATCATGAAAACCTTCTGACTTTTGTATGCCAAAGTCTTTGGTATTTATTTACTTTTCCGTTTATGACAAAGAACAAATGTTTAATATATTCTCATTTCAAAATAAATTTCAGGCCTGGAAGAACTGGAATAAAGGAACAGCTTTGAAGTTAATTGATCCTACTCTGCTGAGGCAAAATTCCAAAGGAGATATTATTAGCATTATCCACATTGCATTACTATGTGTACAAGAACATGTTGCTAATAGACCAACCATGGCTTCGGTGGTTCTTATGCTTGCTAGTGGGTCTGTCACTTTACCGATACCGTCAAGACCTGCATATTTTCTGCATTCCACCACGAAGCAAGAGATTTCGTCATCTACTCAGAACTTAGAATCAACTGTGTCTCGTCAATCCAAGGATAGTCGTGTTTACAGTTCCATCAATGAAGCTTCAATTACAGAGCAAGAGCCTCGATGAATGATGATTAACATGTGAAGCATTTATCCTGTTTGTCTCAGAATTTATCTAGTTTGAAACTGCTCTATGGATTGAATTATATCTATCAACTCCTTCAAAGAATTCATTGCTAAACGTTCCCATGATTCGGGTTTCACTCTTCTTGACGCTCAAAAAATAATCTGTGGAGTAAATTTTATGATAATCTTCACCGTTATACAAAGAATGATAGGACTAATAAAGAAAGCAATTATCTTACATGTTAGTTTCGGAATCAAACACCGGTGTCCTGGAAGGGTTAAAGTCAGTTGGCATTGCTTATGTGTCGTTGTATAGATGCTTTTTTTTTTTATTTTTCTGGTAAAAGACAAAAGAGAAAGAACCAGTATCTCAATTAGTTCTGTGGAAAATAAGGAGAGGAAAAAAGTAATGATGTCATTTAATGCTGGGTTTAAAAGTCAAGTTTCCTGCTAGTCAGTCTCTGTGATTGTCTGGAAGGATGGGCAGATGGATAGTGTTATTGAGTTGTACTGGATCCTTCCAAATTATAGAGGAACCCACAAAGTAGTGAATCGATCCTATAGTCATAGAGACTAGTATGAGATTTCTGTCGGTGAATGGCACAGAATCATGGATGACTTGTCGTTTCAATTGTTACCAGCCATTTGCGTTACTGCTGCAAACGACTTGTCGTCCCAAAGCGTGTGAGATGACGTTAGTGAACTATCTGAACCCAAAATTAAAAATTTCACTGTATCTCTTCTAAATAAAAGAACCTCGGCACGCTGATGAGGCAATCGGTTTTTGGACTTGGCAATAGGTTGCATATTTTAGTGGGGAAAACAAACAAATTCTGCTGTGTTTCCCTTATTTTTCAAATTGAAAATTTTGTGTTATTGACTTCCGTTACAATCATCTACATATTTTTTTACTGAAAAAAAGTCCAAAATGACAAATAATAATATATTTTTACTAAATATTATCATACAAATATTACTTCTACACTATAAAATATTTTAAAATAATAACTATACCAGAGGCTACATATTAATTATACAGTGAAAGAAAAAGAATATTTTGGCATTATCATACAGAAAAATACTTAAAATCAACGATAGTGAGGGCCAATAAAATGCCAACAAATCCACCTGAATTGTGTGGTCTGGCTAATTTTTGAGCAAAGACTAAAGCAAAAAAGAAATTCTTCAGTCAAGCACCTGGGATTTCGTTTCTGTTCCGCTCACTGTGACCATTATCTCATATATGCTTCAAGTCTGAAGAAAGAAGTATGCGTAATCATCCAATGGCCTCCATAGCCTCTGTTTCCCTTATTTTTCTGGCCTTTACGAGCATCATCAATTTTACGAATGCCCAGACCTGCTACCCAACAGGGAACTTCACAACAAACAGTACCTATGCCAGAAACCGGGATACAGTTCTCTCTTCCCTCGCCTCTAATGTCACAGCAAACGATCGTTTCTTCACCACCACAGTCGGCCAGGGACAGGACCAAGTTTACGGCCTTGTTCTTTGCAGGAGAGACTCAACGCTGCAAGCTTGTTCCAGCTGTGTCAATTCTGCAGTTCAAGGATTGAAAGACACATGCCAATCCCAAAAAGAAGCCCTCGTATGGAGCGGTGATCCTAACTGTCTCCTACGCTATGCGAACCGCTCCTTTTTCGGAATTCTGGAGCTAACTCCTGATCAACAGGGACAGAATGTTAATAACATTACATCAAACATGGAACAGTTCAATCAGGTTTGGACCGGCTTGACCGACCGTTTGGTATCGGAGGCTTCCATGGGCACTTCCAAGCTCAAGTACGCTTCTGGAGAAGCTAACTTGACGGTCTCTCAGAATATATATGCCTTCATGACATGTACGCCTGATTTATCTCAAGGCAACTGTAGTACTTGTTTACAGACAGTTGTGAGTCAGTACAGGAATTGTTGCCTCGGCCATCAAGGCGGGTATTCTCGGAATCCTAATTGTCATTTCCGGTGGGATTTGTATCCTTTCTTTATTCCTGTTGCTGATACTCCAGCTCCTGTCTCTCCACCAAATCCAATAATTGGAAAAAGTATGCTTGTCTCTGTCTCTTTTATTTTTCTTGTTATATCCTTTTATTTTGTATCTTTTATAAGCCCATAAGACACATTTCTGGATCATTTTTGTTCTTGCAGAGGGTGTTGATTCTCGAACTGTTGTCATCATTGTTGTGCCTGCAATCATTTTTGTGGGGCTTCTTGCTGCGTGTTTCGCCCTTTACTATCAAAGGAAGACAAAGTTAGAGATTGAGAGTAAGTTGATGATACCTTTTTTTTGTACATAATATAGGCTAAGGAGTAGGTAATAAACAGCTTTAGCAAATGAAGACTGAATCTCATAACTGAATGTGCCTTTTTAAAATGATTTTGCATTCTTGCATTTGCATTACTAATTGTTCTTTCCCCTGCACTGAAGATGAGGAAGAGAAAAGTGACACAGAATGCCAGCAATTCAGCTTCGCCGCCATAAAACTAGCAACAAACAACTTCTCTGGCAAAACTAAGCTCGGTCAAGGCGGATTTGGAGCTGTTTATAAGGTAAAGCATTTAATATATTTATTATTCAACACTTTCTACTGAATGTGAAACTTCTTGTGCTGACCTATATACTTCAGGGTGTGCTTCCTAATAGGCAAATTATAGCAGTGAAGAGGCTGTCTATAAATTCTAGACAAGGAGAAGCTGAATTTAAGAATGAGGTCATCTTTGTGGCAAGGCTACAACACAGGAATCTGGTTAGGCTTCTAGGCTTTTGCTTGGAAGGAAAAGAAAGGCTTCTCATCTATGAGTTTTTGCCTAACTCAAGTCTTGACCGCTTTATATTCGGTATACCTGAACTCTACTTTGCTTTGTGATCGTTTTCTTCCACTAGTAATTGGATTAAACATTTAGAAGCATTACAATTAGGATAAATACATTCATATAAAGAATAATTTACAATCATTTCCTTATTCAGTCATTGTTTGCTTCCATGAATTCATAGATGCAAGCAAGCGGGAACTAGTGGATTGGGATATGCGCAGACAAATTATAATGGGCATAGCTCGAGGTGTTCTTTACCTTCATCAAGATTCTCAGCTTCGAATTGTTCATCGTGATCTCA
>CAODLS010207869.1:0-13381 GCA_948243855.1 Flueggea neowawraea | reverse complement strand
AATAAAGAAAAGTCTCCCTCGTGTTTAAATAATAGTACAAATATTACCATAAGAGTCAACTGCCTTAGCCGAGATTCCACCCAGCCCTTCCAAGCACGCAAGTCATCAGCATCAGCTGCAACTATATCGACCTGCAGATAGTTTTTGTAGCTTTCAAAAAACATGTATGGCCCAAACAGTGTACCCCACTGAGCTTTATTCAGCTCTATCTCCTGCATTTAAGAAAAGACGAAGGTGAAAAAACAAAGATTAAAACAGAATCTTCATCTCCTTACCTGACATATCTTGTTACCATATTCAAATTGCTCCTCCATGACTCGCAGTGTACTCACTGAGACATTGTAGCTAGAATTCATGCAAGGATACACTGGTGTAATAATAGGCATGTGGTGAGTACGATCACGAGGGTTTTTACGAGGATCCCAGACAGAAAAACCAAGTTCATCCTCTTCAATGGGACATAACATAACTGGGTTTGGCCATCGCCACTGCATATAAACCCTAAAGAACCTCGACACTAGCATACTCGGAACAGCATTAGGATAAAGCTGGCATACACGAGCCACAAGAAGTGCCCAATTCACACCACCAAGAAATCCAGTTACCTGAACAAGGGGAAAATAAGGAATATGACGGTCACGATTTTTAAAGAAAAATAACTGGGAAATAAGTGAAAGAGAATTGCAATTGAAACACTCACGTTAGAGTAAGCACCCCTCCTTTTAGCCCAAAACTTTAAACATCTTAGTGTGGTCCAGAAATTCTGAAATTGCCACAAGGAAAAAAGAATAAAACAAACATTAAGAGCAAAAGGAGAAAATCATGCTTGAAAAGGAAATAGAAAATTCTTCAAACAACTTGAGACATGTGCCTCAACATTGGGTACAAGCCTGAGTATTTGATCTGCAACTCTGCAGCCATTAAGACTTAGCACAGTGGGCTTGTCAACTTCGTATAGAACAGACACATCAGAGATATCCAAGTCCTACAAAAAGTATAATAAGAAATGTGCAATCAATACAAGATGGCATTAAAGAAACAGCATCTAAATAACCATCCAAATGCCAAACGGAGCCTTGTCACATCAAGTGGCCAACCAATCAAATTAAAAGCTATACTATTGTGAGCAAGGAACAAACAGAAGAGGGACAAAAAAACTTGGGAGTTAAATAGCACTTTTAAGAGACCTCTCATGTGTGCTATTAACTTCTACTGCTTCAAGACAAGTTCCCAAATAGCAGAACACATGCAGGCACATTTATTATCCTTGTAAAATTAGAATCTGCATGACCTACTTGGAGAATCAAAAATAAAATGAAACAAACTCCATTGTGAATACACCGCTTGTAAAAGCGCAAAATGAGCAGAATAGTGCTAAAAGAACTTACTTCTGGCACCACAAGGAGAGAAATACTTGCATATAGAAGGTCAACTGATATTCCATCAAACTTGAATTTCATGACAGGGACATGTGCATCCGGAACAGGCTGTAGTTCTGTAACTTCTTCCATTTCCAGTAAGATGTTGTGTAAAACAATAAAGAAGTCTTCCTGGTAATGAGTAAAAAGAGTACCATGCATAAATTAGAAATTCACAATTATATATATCAAAAAAAAATCAGCATACACCAGTTTTTACCTCTTGATTGACATAGGATGGCCCAACACACAATGTGTCAAATATGCCCCAGGACCATGTACCTATCAAAACCCCAAAAAGAATTGCACTAAAAGATGATGATGGAATCGCTACAATAGCTGATCACCAGGAAAGTAACAAGAGACATCCCAAATAACCAACGACAAAAAAATACTACCACAAACATACCCCAAGTCGATAAGATCCAAATGTAAATACAACAGCGTTGGCATCTTCCACCATCTGATCAGTGTATCCCCTCAAACGAGTAAGCTGCTTCACCCAATCTTTGACAATCTAGAACATGAAATAACAATGTTAATAAAAAGTTGTAAAGTACCAAGAAAAGAGAGAATTATAATAACTTTTTTCTAGAATCCAAAACCTCAGACTTCACAAAATCTAATACTATTATTATTGGCCCTACTTTGATCCTTATTCTAGAGGAAACCCACTTAGTAATGTTCACTTTTCCAAAACCAACAAGATCATTTTCAGAAGCTCCTAAGGCTTCCTCTTCGGAAAGAGAAAATTTACCATAGTTAAAGTAGCTACAAGTATAGATGGTAAACATGGTTCTAATTAACAGAATCATCAAATTTCTAAATAAAAAAATATGATATAAATCATACTATTAAGTCCTCTAACATTGAATAAATCATTAATCTGACATCAACAACAGGTCAAAATAATAATGCAAATCTCAGAACAATGAAACATCACCTGACCAATCCGACCCAGAACCTCCACCCGCTTCGCAGCTTCCTCTTCGCTCTCATAGAGCGCAGCATCAACCAAGAACTTCCATAAACAAAGCACCAACAAGGAAAATTCAGAATTTCAATAAACACAACAAATAATCATCCTATACAAAAAAAAATAAAGGTTGAAAAAAAAAACCTTCTCCAATTCACGGCTTTTCAAGACATCGGCTTCGGTGGGCCCTGCCACGGAAATCGGCTTCGTGACGCCATATTGTTTGGACGGTGGTGGGGAGGCTGCACTACTCAGTCCCTCTGAACTCACCACCATCGTATCCCAAACAATACTAAAACAAAACCCTAAAATTGAAGACCCAAATCGGAAAACCACACAAATTTGATTACAAATCGAAAAACAAAAGAGGCTATTGAGAGAGAAAAAACCCTAGACGGGACGGAAAGATTGGGAATTGGAAAATCTAGAGAATGAAGGAAGCTAAAAGGGGAAAGAGAAGGCGGATCCAGTGAAGATTAAAGAAGAAAATAGAAAGAAACCCTCGGCCATGGAGAAAAAAAAAGAAGAAAAGAAGGCTCCTAACTGTTCTTTTAAAAGAAAAGAAAAGCCACCGGCGGATTCGGATTCTACAATCCGGTTTCCGTTCAAACAGCGTC
The DNA here is from genome assembly GCA_948243855.1 of Flueggea neowawraea. NCBI lineage: Eukaryota > Viridiplantae > Streptophyta > Magnoliopsida > Malpighiales > Phyllanthaceae > Flueggea > Flueggea neowawraea. The sequence goes on along the minus strand of CAODLS010207869.1, from coordinate 10,370 downwards.
GCTTTTTGTCTCTAGTGTACAACACGACATCCACGTCGGCAACGAAAATCATGCTTCTATTGGGCCTAAACCTAGCTTGCCTTGATTGAGCCTAAACGTAAAGCATGCATGTTAAGGTTCGGTATTAATCATGGGCCTCCTTTGTTTTGGGTGGGGTTTGTTTTGTAGTTTCAAAGTTGATTTCATGGTATTGAAAGCAGGAAAAATCCCAAAATGGTAACCGCTTTTCTTACTTTTCTTTTTAAGAAAAAAGACCACCCTCATTAATATACCGAATCAACTAGGTTGAACTCGTATATTAATATTGTTATTTTTGTCAACTCAGTTAGACTGATCTTACAAAGGTGTAGTGGAATATAGAGCTCTTCTTACTTAATCAGAGTTCTTAGCTTCGAGTTTTCACTATAAAGAAGTTTTACAAACTTGGTCGAAAGAGAACTGTTGTTCGTACAAGTCATGTTCGACTCAAATCCAAATCAATCAGATATCAAAGTATAAAGATATCGATTGGTTTAACAAAACACAAGCAATTAATGTTTGTTAGGATACAATTGATTCGAATTTAAAATTGATGTAACTGAATTAAAATCTAGTGATCGGTGGTTTGATTATGTGTGGATCAACTGATCATACCAGCTTTGATCATTAATGGTACAAGTACATAGCTTTGTACATTCACCAATGAAGGATCATTTTCTTGTCAAAAGTTCAATTGAGTTTATATACAAGTACTGTTCCATAATTATTTGTTGCTGTCAGGGCTATTTTTGGGGCATTTGATGGTAGTAGGGACGTAGGGTTATGATCAAAAACTATTAATGGCTTTTAAAGACGTGCGTTTTATGGATTCAGGCTATGAGCCTCTTATTAATATTTGACCTTGTTAAGCCCCTTTCAGACCCTTTTGCAGGCTGGACCATGGCACATCAGTTGTCAGCCTTCTCATTACTTGGGGAAATTACCCAGGACATTCCTGATTTAATGTAATATTTGATTTAGTCCCTACATTTTTAGAAAGCTCCTATTAAGTTCCTAACATAGTTACACTAGTTAAATTTTTCGTCCCATGTTAGCAAATCCGATGTGGTAAGTGGGATGCACTAACTTATAATTCAAAGGCATGATTAGCCTTGTCTTTCTATCATCTTTTTCTGAATTTTCTCTATCATATCATTTGTCTCTATATTGCTCTCTTACTTATCTCTTTCACTATATCACTGAATAAACTCTACAGCAAACCACCACCAAAACCCTTAAATTACACAAAATCAGGGAAAATTCTTACTTACTCTTGGTGCATGTCTCAACACATGTACTAAACAAATTAACAAGTGACATGTGGATATGTGAGATATGCAACAAGAGTGAACATGTAATTTTATCTATTAAAAGTATTTACTTGTGAATCGTTAATTTGTTTGGTATATGTGTAGGGACATACACTAAGAGTAGACAAGAATTTCTCAAAAAACAAACCCTGAAAAATAATTGAACACAACATGAACCACGAAATTCTTTATATAATTTTCAATCATGGTCAATTGGAAATCCAATCTTGCAAATCTTCTAATTTAAAATCATTAACAATTATGGAATACATGCTTGAAAATAGAGTAATTCCAAAGAAAAAAGAAAGCCATGAGACTTTAAATTGCAGTAGTTTAGTTTTTAGTGAAGGAGTTGGATCTTTTGCTATTGTCTAGAATTGGAGTTCTGTGTATCATATTGACGTTGAGTTGATCTATTTCGCTAACAAGTGTTTTACTTCTGGATTTTGGATTGGATATAGAAGAAATTAATGATATAATAAATTAAGTAGATTATATATTAAGAAAATAAAAACAATAAATAAATTATATAGTATATATTTAAACTTCTTTTTAACTTGTATAATACATATATTTAAACACATTAAACACCATCAAATATAGAATATGTAATTGATTATACACTCAAAACCAAACATTTTTATGTTTGGTTGAGGGATAGAAAAAGAGGAAGAAAGAGTTACACTTGTTTTACATACGTTAGTTTTTATCAAGAATCGAATTTCAACCATTCAATGTTGAAAGAGACCTCAGTATCAAGCCTATTGATTCTCTCTTCCTTGAATCAAACAACATTGAGAAGAAAAGAGTTGCATTATTTGTTTTTCATCCTTTCACACTTTCCCTCTTTTAAAAAATTGCGTTATTTCTGCGATACAAATATAGGCTATTGTCAACCATTCAAATTTTCAAATGAAGTTGGTCTATTAATCAATCACAATTTCAAATATACGACAGTAACATTATAAAATGAACCAGTAAACTGATAACTGTCAACAGGCATTTTGACGCACATCTAATTTTTATCAAGCTACAAAACATTGGGCAAATAATCTAATATCCCAAGAATCAGGAAAGAAAAACAAAATTAATGGCCACAGAGACCTATTATCATCTCCATCACACTCTCTCTCATATTAATGACCATCATCGCCTTTCTTTATTTACCAATGAAGATTCAAAAATCTTGCATTTCTTCTACATATTGCAAAAAGGACTCTTTTCTGATACCATCTGAATCTCTCAAAGCCAAAAGCTGAAAGATTTCCTATTGCAGAATCAATGGCAGAGAAATACTGAACCCACAAATCATAGAGGAAAAGATCGTCTCTTCTCTACCCCCCAAACAGAGAAAGAGAAGTCTCAGCTTTTCTTTTTGGCTTATTCTCTCAGACAGAGAGAAGCTATAGAAAGCACCCTCTTTTCCGGCTTTTTTTCTACCACCTTTATTAATGCCTCTATCTTTTTCTCTCTACATTTGTACTTGGAAACTCAAAATTGGGTTTTGAAAGAGTAACACAAAAGAAGTGAAGACACTCACGGGAGGGGTCACTCAGTGGGTATATTTACTTCACATTGCTCCAGAAAGGCAGAGAGAGAGTGTCTAAAAATATAAGAAAATAATTTTAGAATCCGGCCATGCTTTGAATTTGAGAAGGTGAACTGGATTTAGGTTTTAAGTTTTGCAGATTTTGCGGTTATTGCTCGCATTTATTATAGAAGTTTTCACTTCTCTTGTTTGTGTGTTCTTGCCTCTTGGGTTCTTTTTCTTTTTTGGTTTTCACTTCTTTCTTCGGTTTTTGGTTTCTGTTATATATATCTCTGTGTCTTTCTGTGACATCTTTTTGTCTTGTAATGCAGTTCTTCACGAGGTTGTGTCAGAATTTCATTTTGAAATTAAAAAGAAAAAGACAGAAAAAAACCAAATCTTTATCTTTTTTTTTAAGGTTTTCTCTTGTTGCTGCTTTCATACTGTTCTCTTCACGTCTCTGCTTGCAACCTGTAAAGATTCTAAGATCTTGCAGAGCGCTTCTTTTTTTCTTTTTTCTCTCCAAGTTACTCTCTCTCCCCCTCTATAAGTTCTCACTTCTCAGTTTGGCTCTTGTTTTCAGTTTTTTGAAACACACATTTTTGTTTTCTTCTCACTTTTAAAATTAAACCACACAGTCTCTTAAAAACCAACAACAGAGTTTCTTTGATTCAGTGCTTCACATTCCCTCTCTCTCTTACCATTTCCAAACATTTGTCTCTGCTCTCTGTAGTGAATTCGAATTGTTGCTAAATCAGAGCTTGTTTTTGCCTGTTTCTGTTATTAGGATTTTTGGGTTTCTTGTTTTCACTTCAAAGTTTGAATATTTATATCCAACTGAGGCCAAGCGAGAGTGACAGAGACTTAAGAGAAAAGATGGGGAAAACAGCAAGGTGGTTGAAGGGCATATTGGGCATGAAGAAAGACAAAGAGAAAGAAAGGGAAAATCTTGACAGCTCAAGTTCAGTTTCAAGTGACAAAAAAGAGAAGAAAAGATGGAGCTTTGCCAAGTCGAGGGACAGTAATGTAATTCCACAAATCCCAGAGAACATTCCGGTGAAAGATGCTTCCTGGCTTCGGTCCTACCTCTGTGAGACTGAAAAAGAGCAAACCAAACACGCCATTGCTGTTGCTGCTGCCACAGCTGCGGCTGCCGATGCTGCCGTGGCCGCCGCACAGGCCGCCGTCGCGGTGGTGAGGCTCACAAGCCAGGGTAGAGGCTTGATTGGAGGAAAGGAAAAATGGGCTGCAGTCAAAATTCAAACTGTTTTCAGAGGCTTCTTGGTAAGTGAGTTTTTGAATTTAATTTTTAAAAATTTTTATTTTAAATATCTAAATTCAATTTCTTATTCCACCAGGTGTACTGTTAGATTGCTGCAGTACAAGTTTTCTGTAATGGGATAGTTTTCTAGATTAGCCAGTTGTGTAATTTCTACGTTACATGAAAATGGAATCGTACAAATGTCTTTCTTGAATCCTGCCTTTATGTCTGCTACGCTTTACAACGTTAATGAAACAGTACATTTGCTTTTGAGATGGGTAATTTTAGTAGCTCTTTTGCATTGGTAAATGGTTTCTTCCTTGAACCTTACTTTTATGTCTGCTTCTTAAAAGTTGGAATCACAGATTCTTATGTTTATTCAAGACCACATTTACTCATTTTTTGACATGTAACCTCAGCTGCTTTTTCTTTCCTTTTTTTTTTCCTTTTGTTTTTATGAAAGTAAACAACTTCTCTTTGATCATCCTTTTGTGCTGGAAGACATTAACCTCTAATAAAACAGTACCGAAATGTTTGTAGCAGTCAACGAAAAGTGCAAAGGTATTCAGCTACTTTTTTTTTGGGACAAATTGGGTTGTCCTCTTTCGCCTCCGAAATTTTGAATTTGAACTCTGCTCTTTCCATTTCAATGAATCAGTTTGGTCGTGATTACTAATTTCTGTTTGAATTATGTGGTTCACCTGGCAAAATCTGGTTTTTGAGATTGCTTTGTATTACAATGGAGGTTAATAGTCTAATGGGTTCAATTGCTGTAAACTTTCTCAGTCTCGGAAGGCTCTTCGAGCATTGAAAGGACTAGTTAAGTTACAGGCAGTTGTGAGAGGTTATTTGGTCCGAAAACGAGCTGCTGCAACTCTTTATAGTATGCAAGCTCTCATAAGAGCCCAAACTGCTGTCCGAACTCAATGTGCTCGTCGTTCTTTCAATAAAGAGAACAGATATCAACCAGAGACTAGAGCAAGAAAGTCCATTGTAAGGAACAAAAACTTAACCGGGTCTGGTTTCTTGAACGCCAAAGATTTTAATTCACTTGTGTTTTGTGTTTCTTGTTTTTGTACAGGAAAGATTTGAAGATACGCGAAGTGAATTCCACAGCAAGAGGTTATCAGCATCTTATGAAATGACAGGATTTGATGATAGCCCCAAAATAGTTGAAATCGACACGTACAAACCGAAGACAAGATCTCGCAGATTCACCACTGCATTATCAGAATACGGTGAAGAATTTCCATACAATGGAATGTCCTCACCTCTTCCATGTCCAATTCCGGCAAGAATTTCTGTACCTGACCGCAAAAATCAAGATTTTGATTGGTACTTCACCGGTGATGAATGCAAGTGCGCAACTACACAAAGCACCCCAAGATTTGCAAATTCTGTCCGATCCAACGCGCCGCCAACACCGGCCAAGAGTGTATGCGGCGATAGCTACTTTAGACCTTACTCGAACTACCCTAACTATATGGCAAACACACAGTCCTTCAAGGCCAAACTGAGGTCTTACAGTGCCCCGAAACAAAGACCGGAGCCAGGGGCAAAGAAGAGGCTGTCACTGAACGAAATAATTGAATCAAGGAACAGCATAAGCAGCGTTAGAATGCAGCGGTCGTGTTCCCAAGTCGACGAGGACTTGTGTTTCTGAAGAAATATTGTCTTTAGAACTGATTTTATTTGTGCAGGTGAAATATCAACAGAACTTCTGGTTCTTTCCAACTGAGTGTTGAGAAGCAATAGCATTGAAACGAAGATTGCTTTGTGTAAATTCTTTTTCAAGAGTTCCTGTTGATCGCCTAATTACCAATCAATGAAATATGCCTTTTCTTTTTGTGTTTTACTTACCAATCAATAGAATATGCCTTTTCCTTTTGTGTTTACAAATGTTGTCTTACGTATTGACCTCATTTACAGATTTGAACAGCAAGTTTGTTAGATCTAATTTTTTTTATTTGTTTATGGAGATTAACAGAACGTCTCTTTTGAACCAATGGAAACTGGTGCTGGCGAAGAACAACCTATGACTTTGCGCGAATCTATCGGCCACTTGGATTTTTCAAAGCTCTATCTTTGATAGTTAAACCAATATAGATGAAGTTATATATGTTGCAACGTTAAATTTGACTAGATTTTGTTTGAAAACCATATGTTGCTTCCATGCAGCTTCCTGCGGAGATTTAAGGCAGCGTTACTACTCAGCGGCTGGCAGGCTTTAGATTCAAAAGTTTAAATCTGCTGAGTTGCAGATAAGCTAACCCCTGGATTCGGAGTTTGAAAATAAAATAATGATCAAATCAAATCTAAAATGGCATTGTGCCTCACTGACATTTCTTGAATTCATTCCCTTAGCTCAAGTATGTTATATTATAGGAAAATTTTTATTAGTCTTGGTGCATCAATTGGCAGTTGACACAATTTTGTGGCATTTGACTCCAGAGTAAAACATTTGACACTACTATAAATTACTTATGGTGCATGAATGGGGCATGAACCAAATCCATCCAAGAATTTCCCTATATTACAAGGCACATGCTTCAATGGTTGTTCTATATTATATGTAAGAACTGGACAGAGCTATTTTCCAAGCAAGGTTAATTATGGGGTCCACATTCTCATGCATAATAATCGTTCTTCTCCTATTTTTCGTGGCTTTTTTTGTACTATAAAACTGTGCATATTCTTTACTTTAATGTTTAATTTCTGCCGCGTCGAGAATATGAAAGAAAGAAATGAACAAAATGATGCTTGAAAAGCTCATGATATCTTGGTGCGACTAAAGAACAGAAAAGAAACCCTTGCCCACGCCATCTTACGTGCCGAGATGGATAGCTTCGAAAGAAAATTTCCAACCATGTCTGTATCTTAGGTGATCATGGTGTTACCAGAAACTAGTCATGTAGATTGAAAGAGTGATCATGACAATTTTTGAATTGCTGGTGGGGTCAAATGAAAATAAAGAGAACCATTTTGCATGCACTTGTTCTTTTTTTTCCCCTTTTTGTTTTTTATCAAATTTGTTTCCAAATATTTTTAGTCTTGTAAAGTATGAAGCAAAATGAAAACTCTCATAATATGCATCTTAGAGTTTCACCATAATCTTTAACAGAGTTAATAATAACGATGGTCACAAAATTTTTTGCGTTGCTCAGGTTTTGTCACTAAAGAAAAAAAAGTTACACAATAATTACTATTGTTTTTTTTACTTCGAGAATGTCACTTTTGTCTGAAAACTCGACAGATTTAACATAAAGTGTCACACATGCGTGTCATCTCTATTCTCATTGACATATTTTTTGTCAATGTGACAATTAATGAAATGTTTGACCGACCTGACTGACCGATCTGATGACCCGTCTGTAACAAGTTTGTCCAGTCTGTCTAGTTTTCTTGGCAAAGTGAATTTCTTGAAACCAAAAAATATATAGTGACCATTGATTGACCGATCCGGCGATCCGCCTATTTTTAATCTATCGAATTTTCAGGTCAAATTGACTTTTTTAAAGCAAAAAATAAATAATAATGACTATTGTACAATATTTTTTTCTTTTGTAATCAAACCTGAACAACTTGAAAACTTTTATCACTATCGTTATTATTAACCCCTCTTTAACAAGACTGTTCAAATATTTGGAATTGGTCCCGGTTTTGTTGGATTGATTTGGTTTGCATTTTTTTCCGTTTATATGTGTAATTACAAAATTCTCCTGGATACTATATATTGATAGATTCTATGATAAAAGATTCACAAATTATATATATTTTTTGATAAATTGTTTTATTTGTTTTCATAAAAAATAAATTATTGACCCTTTTGTATAAAAAATGAATCCAATACTAACAAATTACAATACTATTGATAAATCACATGCCTTGAAAGTTATAATTTGCATGGAAAAACTATTATTTTGCAATATCAATATATCGTTAACAACCATGCTTGTTAAAATTTACTTGCATACATCATATTTCAAAAAAACTGAGCAATTGCTTGTTTACTTTTTAAAAAAAAGGAAAAAACAGCTAAAAATTTGATAAAAGATCACATTAGAATGCTTGGTTGCTAAGTTATGACCCAGGTGAAGAAAAACACGAGCAGATTTGAAACAAAGGAATAATAAAGGGATGAAGCAATGATTGGGACTTGATTTGATTTGATTTGATTTGATTTGAAAGGGGTGAGCTAGGTTAGGTTAGGTTAGGTTAGGTCAGGTTGAATGGGTTCTGGCTCTGGTCTGAGTTTGCCATTTGCCTTCAAACCGGAGAGCTTTCTTGCATCATCTTCTCTGCCATCTCACACACGCCCTTTTCGCTTCCTGGTAAATCCCTTAACCATGAGGGACACTTTTGGGACTTGCTAACAACTTAGAACTATTTTGCTCTTCAAATAATTATATTTTACTTTATATTTATTATCTCAAATTTTATACACACTCCAATAATACTCTATATCTCCCTCTCCATCTAATTATTTTATTAATAAAATTTAACTACTAATTGATGCATCAACTGCCATTTCTCATCAACAATACCAGATTCACCAAGGTGACAGAAGGATATTTGCAATTAGCTTGTATAACAGGGACACGAACCAGAGCTTTTTTACATTATTTATACGTAAGAACAGGGACACGAAGGTGACAGAAGGATATTTCTACACCTGTTTTATTGCATTCAGCGTTACAAAATGCCCACTCTCTTTCTAGATAAAAGAATGATCCTGAAATTAACGAAATGGATTGAGAGTACCCGATCGGTTACATCCATTCCGATGTAGTTTATTCCAATTGTCTCCCCTGACTTGTTAAAAACAGGTTCTACGTAAATCAACAATGTCTTCAAACCGAATAATTCTGTCTCGAATGTAATTTCTCTCTTTGCAGGCAATCCTTTTTCTAGCACTTCTCTCTTGAAATCTTGAGACTCCTTCACGCCTGCTCCTGAAAAAATTTCGACATCTGTTTTTCCTAAAATATCCTGAAAACAAAGGTAAAAGTATTCCAGGACCACTTAAGCAAAATGCTTTAGAAAAGAACAAGGACATGAAAACTGTAACAAAGAACACTTGATGAAGAATTTTTATTCCAGTTTTAAGTTAAAAACTTTACAGAAAGAGAGGTGTTGGAAAGACAACAAGACTTTTTCTGCAATCTAATCAAACCATGAATTGTAACTTCAGTTGCAATGTATTACCTCCTCTCCCAATCTTGGAAAATGATTGTAGATAAACCGGTATCTTAAGTCTTTATCCTGCAAGAAAAATTAAGACTAGAAAATGTCATTGAACTAAAAAATATCTGTAATAAAAGGTAAAAGTCAACAAATTGAGACTATGTCATTGAACATAGCACGTGTAGAACAAAAATCATTTTCCATAAATTGTTTACCTGATGACCTATAACAACAGGAGCATTTTGAAGAACAAAGTGCAAGAAATTATCCGCCCTTTTCAGAATCTGGGACAATTCTTCGACTGGCGAGGATTGCGTTTCCAAATTCTTTATGTTTTCTTGCAACTTCTCCATGAGTACCTGCTCTCTATGGACGCTGGCCTCGAACAACTTCTCTAAAGACAAGGCTCGCTGCTGCCAATATGCGATGGTGTCATATTCAGCATCTATTTCCACCCTCTTGCTATGAACACCAAGATCACTTTTCCGCCGCGGATAATCATGGTAGAAATCAGTGGCCTCATCCAAAATCGATACAGGACGTTTATCCCCGGCATATCTTTCCTCAAACCGAAAATGCTCCAATATCTCAAGTTTCTTGAGCTCAACTTCCTCTCTTTGTTTACTTAGGATGTCAAGTTCTTCTTTAAGCAACCTAACAGCATTTTCTTGTTGGTATTCCCAGTGTTTCATAAGGTATGCTAACTGGGAAGAACCTCGGTCAGTGTAGTTTGTCAGCTCAATTAGACGGTTGAAATCAACTACGGTTGGCTCCTCCACAATTGTGACCTCCTCCAACATGTCATGATCCCGACCCAGCTTTTCTACATTGTAAGGCTTCTCACTATCAATGTCTTCAGGCCACATTGAAGGGACCACTTCTTCAAGGTCCATCATGTCCTCAATTTGATCATTCTCCATCTCGCCGACTGCTACATCACTCGCACCCATTTCTTCTGATTATTAGAATGCTTCCGAGGCCTACTACATATACCACTCCACAAATCTGAACCACCAATAGTTTCTACAATAAAATCTTGATAAACCTACAGGGGGTGTCAGCTTCATAG
>CAODLS010207824.1:0-13005 GCA_948243855.1 Flueggea neowawraea | reverse complement strand
CCAAATCCGAAATAAATATTAAATCATAATATTTATTTTCAAATAACATTGAAATTTCCAGAGGAAAAATCCAATTTCTCAACAAAGGTTTCATACATACATCTTTTAGAATTTTTTCGATCCTTTAGTAATTTCCAATTACATACAAAGGTTTGGACACAACAAAAACAATATAGCTTTGGAGACACAGCCTATGTGTCTGAAGCTGTCATTTCACTCACCTGGAAATCCAAGCTAAATGGATCCTTCAAATTCCACTAGTGGCTAGTCAACGTCGCTGACCGGAACACGAAGCTGAAACAAATATCAAAGCAGAATAAAAAATATGATGCTGGTACTGTAGTTGCACCGAAATACGTGCACATGTATATGCAAATTTAAATATTCAAACGACGACCGAAAACCCATTTTGGTCGAAGATCTAACACTCTCGTCCCAAAAATCAAAATATATGTAAAATTATGATTTGGTCCCCGACCTTCGTAAAATTACACTTTAGTCCCTAAAACCTCGAAAATTAATAATTAATTCCAGAAATTAATAATTAACCCAAAAATTTTAGAATTTACAATTAAATCCTCCAAAAAACTCAATTTATAATTAAAACCTCAATTTTTCTCAAAACTGCATAATTACCCAACATTTTTCAAAAATTACAAATCAACCCATATTTTTTCAGAATTGCAAATCTGCCCCTCCTGGCAAATATCAGACCCAGTCCTCCAATTTTTCCAGAAAAAAAATCAGAATTTCAGTTTAGTTCTTTCGTTACAAAAATACACCAAACGGTCCCTAATCCCGACCCAAGCATAACCCGATGTTCCCGATGGTTCCAATAAACTCTAAACAACCCATTGAACCTAGATCTAGCTTTGGTTTGCATCAAAAACATCAAATCATACCAAACCAAAATCTAAATTTTCGGACCAAATTGACCCATTAATGAAAAATCATCAAATCTTCATTTTTAAACTAGATTAATGTTCATTCAACCTCAATCTATCATTATCCAAAAAAAACCAACTCAAAACATCCAAAAATCACAGAAATCCGAATCAAAAATAATCAAAAACCCAAATTCAGCCCAAAAACCAAAACCGAACCAAAACCAGTAGGTTCAACCATAAAACCAAGCAAAAATAGGAGAGAGAAAGAGAAAATCACCTTTCCTTGGGGTGGAGATGGAAGAGGAACGAAGTAGAGAGAGTTTTGGAGAGAGAAAGACGATTTTTGGGTTTGATGAGCAGTGTTTGACGAAGAAAGAAGATGATGTGGGTTGGTTTGGGTCAGTCGGGTTGGCTGGGTTTTAAAAACCCAAACCAAAACCCAAACGACAGGTCGTTTGCTACCAAAGGAATCAACTCCAGACAAGTCGAACGACTTGTCGTTTGCGCCCGAAATCACGCGCACGAACGACCGCATTCACGCGCGAACGACAGCCTCCAACTCCAGCGAACAACGCGTCGTTTTCTTCTCACCCGAACGACAGTGCATACACCACGCCAGACGACACGTCGTTTGGACACTGAACGACCGGTAGTTCGGTCTTTTTTTTCCAAATTTTCTATTTCATTTTTAAACTATTTTCCACTTAATCAAAACATTACCAAATCATTTCTAAACTTTATTAAATACTCAATTAACATTTAAAACTCAAAATTAACCCTTACTAAAAAAATTGAAAATAATAATTCTAATCAATAAAATCAACAAAAATTTTACCATATTAATTTTTATAAAACCAATAAAATAATTACCATTGATTACAAAATTAACAAAAATTCATTTAACAAAGAGGAAAAATATTTCTACCAGAAATTCAATAGGGGAAAAATACGGGATATTACACTTTCGATCGGGCCCCGTGTGTATGAATTGCTAGGTGCTCCACACCGGGTTCCTGTGGGAGGTGTTTTTGTTTCTGTTAATGTTTTTGACATTTGAAATTAGTTCCGCAATTAATATTATATATGTTTTCTTTTAATAAATAAAGATTAAATCTTTATTTATTTTTCATATTTCTTTAAATATAATTATTGGGTAAATATTCTATTCTCTGAGGTTTGTGTGGGATGAACTGGGCTCCCATAGACGGTTCACCTTATACGCCGGTCATGGTCCCGGGAATGGGTCTTGACAAAAGGAGTGCATGTATAGGGTTTATGGAGGAGCGGGGATAGGGATAAGTGGATGAGAAGTCCGATATGTTTAGCAAGTAGAGAAAGGCGATTGTAATAAACATGTTTCAATTGTTTAGTCATCTTCTTTCATTGGCCAACCTTGCCTTTGCGGAAAGCAATGGAGCCATCTTCTACTTTATGCCATTGTTGGAGTCTCTTAGTGCTTTGTGGGGCTTGCGTGTTTTCTCATGGGGACATTATCTGGACTTTTAATGATCCTGGAGACACTCTTGTTTTGTTCAGCTCCAATCCTGTATATGAGCATGATCATGGCAGGAATGTTCTCAGCCATTGATCACCACTAATGTCGGCTCTAAATCTTTTTTTTTTTTTATAAATCGAACCGATTCCAAGGCATTTTCCTAGGCATGCAAGTTTGTACAGTTCATTGAGTCAACACTCTAATTAAAGGCCTGAATCAAAACAGTTCTAGATTGGTACAATTATAGGGAAAATTAATTAAACATTGTTTTGGTTCAATGATCAAGGAATCCAAAGTTTTCTTTTTACTATATTATTACTGTTATTTTCTCTTAACTCAAGGATCAATTTGATGCGGAAAGACTGTTGCTAAACTTCAATCCTTTGTTTTAAATCTTAAGTTGACCTACATAATTTATAGGAGAAAAAGGGATTCTTTTTCCTCAAAACTACTTAAATAACTAAGTCAATAAGTTTGAAGAAAGAAATTTTGAACTTTGAGGAACAAATGAAACACTCGTCTTTGTAAATGAACAGTGTGAGGGTATGGATGCGGAAGTTACTTGGATGGATCCTTTTGTTCCTTTTAATGGACACGCTACTACATGGGTTTTGAGCCTTCTTTACCATGCGCTTATAGTTTACTAGAAAGATGAACACACACGTTGTGGTGCGATTGCTTTGATATTGTAATTTTACATAATAAAATTGTGATTTTATTACTTAACTAATAATTTTTATGATAATATGATCATAGTTTTGAATAAATTTAAAGTAACATAGCATATATAATAAATGTATTGTGAAAATTATTTAGGCTTCGTATTGAAAATAAATTTAAGTAATCTAATTTGTTTTGTGTCTATTTAAACATTTTATTAGCTTATTATATATTCTCATGTTTGTCTGTTTGTTGATTTTGATATTAGTCTATTTTTTTCCTTTGGTTACAAGGGATTGAATCTGAGACTAACGGTATATTTGGTATGAAATGAATATAGATTTCATTTCCTTTGTAAATGAAATAAAATAAAATCTATAATGAATTAGATTTGCAAATGAATTGAATTGTTTGGTATAGCATATACTAGAATTTTAATTCTTTCATTTGTAAATGAATTTCTTATTTGGTGTGACTTAGCAATTAGAATTATTTGTACATTGTGACGAAAATATCCTTACATTTATAATTCTAATCAAAATTATGACAACAATATTATAACAACAATTGTTTGTTGATTATTTAAGTAATTATTTAATATGGATTAAATATTTAATTATTTAATATAAATTTAATATTAAATAATTAAATATTTTTTAAAATATATTTGTACATTATTTTAGAATTGAAAGAGAGAGAGAGAGAGAAGGCAAGAGAGAGAGAGAGAGAGAGGGAGGGAGAGAGAGAGTGGGAGAGAGGAAGACAGGAGGAGAGAGAGAGAGAGAGGGGGGGAGGGGGAAAGAGACATGGATAAAATTATCCAAAAGAAAAATGACATCGAATTCATTTGTAAATAACATCTATTTAGCTTGAATTTGTAAATGAAAAATTTTAACTTACTTTCAATTCCTTCATTTGCAATTCTTGGATTTGAGTTTTTTTTTAAAAAAAAACAAACCAAACACTAGAATTTAGATTTTCAAATGAATTTCATGAAATTTTAAGAAATTTTTTATACCAAACACTATGTTAAGATAAATCTTAGATCTAACAAAAATCCTGCAGAGTTTTCCCAATATCTAGACTAAACTTCCTGCAACAAATCCAACCAAATGACATCCAAATAAAATCACTGTCGACATCAAAGTAATTTATCGATTCTCATTTATTTATTGTATCAAACTTTATATATATACTTGCATAGCAACTAAGAAGAAACTTGGAATTCCAAACAAAAGAAAGTAAGATCATGTTGCACAAATGATGTGCTAGCTTCTTGATTTCTCCAATATCTAAACTAAACTTCATGCAACAAATTCAGCCAAACAACATCCAAATAAAATCAATGTCGACATTAAACTAATTTCTCAATTCTAATTTATTTATTGTATCAAACTTTATATCTATACTTCCAGAGTAACTAAGAAGAAACTTACAATTCCGAACAAAACAAAGTAAGATCAGGCCGCACAAATAATGTGCTAGCTTCTTGACCGAGGACTACAAGGTTTAGAAAGATAGAAGGACCTGCAAAACTGATAAGTTTGGGAATGAGCGAAACCACGTGCTCAATGGGTAAATAAGAGACGGTAAAATCTTTTTATACATGAAACTAAAATTAGTTCAAATCTCTTGAAAGAATTTATGCAATAAGTTTTCAATCAAATAGTTTTCATAACTAAATAAACCATTAAGTTGAAATCTTAGCTAAATACTAGCAGATATACTAATACTAAAGTCTGAAATCCCTATTCTAACACGTAACTTACAAATAAAAAAATGCGCAAATAATTTTAACTATAAATACTTTATTTGATCATAAATTTAGTATGCAATGAACCAAAACAATTTTCTTATCAACAAAGTATATAATTTAACTTGAATAAAAGTAAGCCAATGTCAGGATAAATGAAAACACATTCATACAACTCTATTATACTTTGAAGGTCAAATTCGAAAATTCATTTTGACACACTCGTTAGATTTTATACTTATTCAAACAAAATTCAAAGCAACGATTATTCATCATTCTCAAATTACAAGTAAAACAAATACTCTTATAAATAGATATCAGACTAATCGAAAATTTTATCTATAAATTATCATCAATACCATTTTTGAAATGTTATAACACACATTGAACATATACATATACGAAATAGGGGCTGAAGTGAAATTCATACGAACAAATCAAAACGGAGCAAGCAATTATCTCTCAAGCTAGGCAAGCATTCTAGCAATCACCTCTCTTACTAGTCGAGTAATCCAACAATTACCTCTCATGCTGGCCGAGCCTTATTCGAAAAAGAAGCACATCTTATATTTTTCCTATACACACAACGAAATCATTCAAAAGGATTTTAGGTCTCGTGACCGAATTCTCAAAATATTTTTTGAAATAAATTTTACGTACTATTTGGAAATACTTTAAACATTAAAAGTATAATTCTAAGGTTGTCAAAATATAATGAACAATATATATTTGGTTAGACTTGTAGTTCAATCATAAATAATTATCGTTAGGATAATCTCGTCTCAAATCATATTTTCTAAAAATTCATTCAAAAATTCTCTTTTTACTTTAATTCATAAAATGCATAAACAACATCATTTTTAACCCAACATAATTTCCGGCACATAATAATGTTCAAGAAATCGAAAACTACATATAGAATGAAATTCAAATGTTTTGAAATGCAAGTCCTCAAAAACCACCGATAAGTTCATAATTTAAATAATTTAATTACTCATAACATATGAATAATTGTAAAATTCAAAAATGCAAAACAATTTTTGTCATAGTACTGACGATCTCTTCGATTCGATTCTTGACATCAACTCCAAAGTGAAACACTCCAATATATCTAAACAACATGTAAGCTCTTGATTAGTTTACCAAAATTATTATCTATCATAAAATAGTCCCTCAAGTTGATTCTATATTGTGTCTTTAGTTTCATTCCAAAAATTATGACACTTTTGTCACTTTCTTTACCATATGACCAAATCACCCGAGCCAGACAACTTTTAACTAAATAAATCACTTTATAATACATTCAATCATATTATTAAACACTCTTTAGCTCTAATACTCCACTTGGATATCAAAATCTCAAATTTCATGATCTCATTCAACACTAACTTGTGTCTTTCAAAAATTTACCAACCAACAACCATACCAATCATTTGATTAACTTGTATAGTCATCTAAATGCATATTTAAAACATCATTTTAATCTAATTCTCTTACACACTCAAAAAATAAATCTTCCATACATAAAAACTTCTAAATTACAAGTCAAAATCACTTACCCAAAGTTCAAACTCATCACATTTGGTCTCAAAAATGAAAAAGGAACAAAACCCATAAAAAACTCACCAAAAAAAACTCTGGGGACCATTCCAGTGGCCAACAACGGTGTTCGACGGTGTTTTGGACCCATAATTGAACAGCTCGATGAGAGGAGTTCAAACATGGTGGCCTCGCACTGGAACCCTCATCAGAACACTGGAAAACGGTGAAAAACCGTGGCGACTTCCTCCTCACATATCGTCGGATTCCAGCGACATATCTGGCAGCAGCTGCTCGGAAAATGATGAGGGACGTGAGATGATCGCTGTGGCGTAGACGGATCAAGAATCCGACACTCCAGTCTCTGTTTATGAGCTTTTCTATTTTTCATTTCTCTGTTCTCTTCCTCCAAAAAATCTGCCAACTTCTCTCTCTCACTCTATTTTAAATGATCGTTTTTTTTTTATAATATTACCCTTACTCTTCTTCATATTTCCTTTTACTTATCACATTTTGTTCTTAATTTTTAACCAAAAATTTAAATCTATAAGTTTATTATAATTATAATTTTAAGATTTAAATTTTCCATTTTTTTCCCCAAGACACTTACAGGGTGTGACCTTCATATCATATCTATGATAGATTTATTGAAGCAATGGTTCGAGGCATCAAAGTGGTTAATCGAGATAGATCAAATGTCAGAAAACTCCTCCTCCCTTATTTTTTTGCTAAATTTGGTCATCTTTTGCCTACATGATTGAATTCTTTTTTTCATGCTTCAACAGTTAAAGATAACACAGAAGATGTATCTAAAGTCTCGTGACTTAACTCTTGCGGCCATTTCAATTGCTTGCAGCAAAGCTTTGGAGCTGGATTTAGTGGAAGCATTGCTTGATCAAGTTTCTAATTGTTCATATCCACATCTTTATACGGCATTTCTAGCAGCATGTCAGATTGCATGTTCAAATCCGTCTGGTTTCCATATGTTTAAAATTCTTTAACGCGTAAAACAAATTTCTTTTGAGAAGATACAGAAAAAGCACTCTCTATGACATTGTGATTGATGCATATGTGGACAGTGATAAGACATTAATGTTGTTGATTATAGAATATTTTGTTCAGCATGAATAAAATGTTTTGTTTAGCATGTATCGACTCTGGTTTTGCATGATGGACTTTGGTTTCCTAATAATCAACTAAATGTGCAGGCTCAGCCTGATCCTGCCATTCGAATGTTGGCCAAAATGATACACTTGAATGTCCAACCTGATAGGGCGACAAATTTGACGCCATATCTCGTTGACTTTTGCGCTAAATGTGCGTCGACGTTTCACTTTCGTCGCAAAATTTAGCATTGAAGTCATTGCCGATTTCATTTCAGATAGGTTTCGTATTTGAGTATGCAAATCAGAAGCCTGTGTTTGGAGTTTTGAAGTCAGACATCATCTTCTACGCTCCATTGCTGGCATTCTTTGCCCTTACTGGCATCCCCCAGCTTTGGTTGCATTTTCAACTTCCAAATTGCTTCCATGGAAAATGTGAACTGGTAGATGGAAAATGCAAACACGTACAAGCACATGTTTGCATTATTTTGCATTGCGAATGCTCCCAATGAATTGGGTAATCTGTTGCTGCTATAAGAATAAAGGCTATGGGGATGGATATTGCGAAAAAGGGTCTTCAGCACAGCCAGTTATCCATGGTCAACTTGGTGACTTCTTGCCTTGCTTATTTGCTTATTGTTTAATCTCCGTAGACTTAGCTTTTGAAATTTACCAAAATATGATTGGAATTAATGATAAAATCGATTCACTCATTTTATAGTTCAATGGAGTCCTAGGTGTAACAATGATATAGCTGATTTTGTAGCTTAGTGAGAAAGAATGAATCTCCTGCAGACTGGATTTGTATCCTCCAACCAATCTCAAATGGCTGCTTCTATCAGATGTGTTGTGTTTAATGGAATGTATAAAAATTTCCAGGAAAAGAACTCACTACTATATGTTGAATGTTTCTTTGTGGACTCAAGAAAGATTCCAAAGTTTTCATCTTTAAATTGTATTTTCTGTCGGAGGCTTTGTATGAAATTTTGTAAAATATGTGTGATAGGGTGTCAACCCACTAAAGTAAAATTAACCTGCTCCAGAATATTAAAAATGAAGTAAGGCAGTAAACAGAGTCGATCCACATATATAGCAGTGATAAATTGTTTATTTGCGAAAATAGAAAAATAAAATAAAGTTGACAAAAATAAACAGCAAGATTAAGAAGTCGCAAACAGAAATAAACAACAAGAAAAAAAATAAACAGAAATTCAATTATGATAAAAATACAGCTAAGACACTTATCTGTTCAATCCAATCAGTTGATCATAGACGAAAAAGATGAATATTAAGCATTCAAGTGGACAGAGTTATAGCCAACTGTGACTCATTCAATTGACCAATCTCTTCTTACCTATTCGATAGCTCTAGGACGCCACTGCAGACTATTTCCCTAACCACTAGACAACCCTCAGGACGCTCTGACAAGGTTTAATATATGACAGCAGTAAGAACTAAAGAGATATATATCCTAGCCAGTGAAATCAGAAACGTTGTGATTCATTTAAACTATTATTTAGTTCCATAGCAATGAATAATGCCCAAACCATATAAATTCACGTTATTTGTTACCTAGATTAGGATTAATGTGACACACTATCAATCATAAATAACAGTATATTGATTCAATCAATCAACCAACTAATGGACCCTTGTCAATCAATCAATCAAAATAATAATAACAGAACTCAAGAACATAAACTAAATAAATACTTGAATTACTGAATAAAAGTTAAAACAAGAGTCTCACAACATTGACGGATTGAACTTCGAAATACCTTAACCGAAAAAGTGTTTAATTACACATAATAGAGGAAGAACGGCAAAAACAATAGAGGAATGGCAGTTGCCCTACTTTGTGCGTGAATGAAGAAGTCTCCAGGAGAGAGAAAGAGAATTAGAATTAGTTTATATATGACTCCTAATAAGGAAAACCTACTTTCTCCTAAAAAATAGTTAAAACAATAAAAATAAAACTAATTATTTTAATCCTACAGCAAAATTGAATAGCAGCCCTCAAAATATGCTTAAAACATGGCCCATAATTGTGGCACGTAGACCAATGCACGGTAGTCAACACGTCAACTTTGGCGTGGTCACACATAAATACAATTTTTGACTGAAATGAACAGAAACAGCTTGAGATCTTCATGATTCACCAATATTCCACCTCAACACACCAAAGAAACATAAAAACATAAAAATACACGAATAATAAATGCAAAACAAACATAAAATGTAATGTAAAATATATCTAAAATGCAACCTATCAATATGTTTGAAAGCAAGTGTAAATGGAGAGGAATTCCAGATTGAAAAATAGTAGTGTGTGAATAATTTATAAGTAGTATGGATCCATAACATAATATCTTAAGGTTTTGGATAAAAATATGATGTCAGACCTACTTATATACTCCTTTACTATATCAGCGTACAGTGCAATTCTCGCCAAGACTCTCGGATTGAACAATATCTATCGAAACTATGGGTGCCTAGCCACCTAATATCATTGTTAGCGTATATAAAAAAAACTTAACGAATATAATTTTTCAGCAACTTGAAGATGTATGTAGGAAAAATATTCGCGTATCACAAATGAACGTAACAACTACTGAAATTTATGGATGTTTAGCCACCTAATGTCATTGTTATAATATTCAACAATGCTTTAAATCAAACAAAATATTTTCCCTAACTAAATAACATCAATTTGTGTTGAATGATTAACAAATTAAAGCCCTCGCAATTAATTTGGTTGATTTCAGAATGTTTTAGTCCTAGATAAAATTAAATATTAGCGATATCAATAGAGATCTACCAGATTTGAACCAAAAAAAGAACAGAGATCTAATGAGCTCAATGCCAACCTTAGTCTAGAGATTAAAATTTTGATGTACGATGAAAGTTTGAATCATTAACTAAGTTCTATGTAGATTCACATAACAAAGTTATAAGGGTTTATGAAGATAGTAGAGTGGTAGTCTGAACAACGACTTTTACTCACTGCATTTGTTGTATTTTTAATATTTTAATTTAAATATTCTCATTTGTTGTAAACTCAATATTATATTTTTCTGTGCTTGTTCAAGATCAAGATTTAACTACCACTATAATTCTAAAATATAATCGACCAACCATTGTAAGTAACAAGTAGAACAATTTTAATACCTCCAAAAAAATTAGAACAATTTTGGTGGACCAATAAAAAGAAAATTTTAAAATCAATTGAATGACATTTATGTCGATATTATTGGAAAATAAACCCGTGGAACGCACGGGCATTGTACTAATACTAACTTGAAAAGAATGTGATAGTTTTGATAACAAAATTCAGAACAAGACTTACGCAGTTACGCTGTATTCCGAAGGCGTCACTTTTATAGTCAAGTAGTCCAAATCAGATGGACTACATATAGCAAAGCTAGCAGTCCCGGGAGTTTCATCAATTGCTTATCGATATTTTGTGAAAGTTGAGCGGGGAGAAGAAATTAAGAGTGAGGAAATAGAGTTCATTCAAATCATTCTATACAGAAAGTGAAAAAACGTAAATTGTAAAAAGAAAAATTTAAATTTGTCAAAGAAAAAGCATATGCATAAATTTGTATAAAAAAATAGAGAAAATTTAAATTGAAAGACTAGTGTGCAGAGAAATTTCTTCTTTAAAAACCCCAAATTAATTGAGTTAATTATGCTAAATATCATAATTAAAGTACCGAATTTTACAAATAAAACTACATGTTTTTAGATTTTACAAATAGAAACACGCTTAAACTTTTTTTTGCAAATATTACATTTTTTAAACTGAATCTCGCAAATGTCATCTCCATTTAATAAATAAGACCAAAATTTTGTCCAGCTTGATTTTTTCGTCCGCCTCTTTCTCTCTATACCACTCTTCCCTCTCTCGTTTGTATCTCTCTCAAGCCACCCTCTTTTTCTTCTCTATTCCTGTCTCTCCAAGCAATAGGCGCCCTCTCTTTCTCCTCTCTTCCTCTTTCTCCCAGCCACCATTAGCCTGTCGTTCTTTCGCTCTTTGTCACTGTTTTGTCTCTCTGTCCTCATTGTTCGCGTCCCTCCTTTATCGCTCTCTACTGTTTCATCATTTGCATCCGTTCGCTTTCTCTCATTGTTCTATCTCTTCATCTTTCCTTTACCGCCACCACCATTCGCCTCGTCGTTATGAATAGCGACAGAAGATTGCTACCCTCCTTAGATAACCAACGGTTGGAGGAGAGAGTAGCGGATCTGGAACGGAAGAAAGAGAGAGGCAACAAGGGTTGTTGTACGCCGTCTAGGTTTTGGATTTGCAGGTGCGTAGTGGCGGCGATCAGAGGAAGACGACAAAGACGAAGAAGACACAGGAAGAAAACGAGCGGTGGAGATAGATTTGGCAACAATGATTTTGGATTAGATAGGTTGGCGGCTAGGGTTTCGTGGGAGGAAGTGAGATTTCTTTATGATGCAAAATTGCCTTTTAGTCCCGTAGGTTTGATGAAATTGACATATTAGTATTTTAGTTTTAGTAAATATTGTAAAGTAGTCATTCATTTTGTAAACAGTTTTGGACATTTTTGGATACTTTTGGACACTTTTAGATACTTTTGGACACTTTTGTAGATTTTTGTAAACTATTGCGAAGACCTTTGAAGACTTTTTGTATGTCTTTTGTAAACTTTTTTGGACGTACATTTTTGTACGCCGAATTGATGACCATTAAATAAATATTTTTTTAAATATTATTACACTAAAATTTCATTAAATCAATTTTCTTATTAAAAAATTGTGAATTTTCTTTTGAACATGTGTGTAGACCATAATAGACATTATGGAAAAATCAGATATTTATTTTGGCTGACAATCATTTTTTTGTGAAAAAATTATTTTCCCAAGAAAATATTGCGATTTATTGCTAAAATGACATTACATTTTTAAGATAATGTTTATTTTTTTAATATTTTTTATAGTTGAAAACTTGGTGACATTTGTGAAATTCAATATTGATTTTTTTAATAAACCTTAAATTATCCCAAATTAATTCCTCTATTTTTAAGATAGAATTGAAGATTTTCCAATACCGTCTTGACCTGACTCATGAATAACCTTATTCAGGACATAATTGACGGAAGAAGATATTTATTAGAAGAAAAAAACTAGGACCAACTACACGTCTTTCGATAGAGAAAGATCAAATGAAATCGGGTCCACATATCAACACGCCATCATTCACTTATAGGGAGGTCAAACACATCTTTATAAAATAGTACATCAAGTTGACGTCTCAGATTGGTTGTTACCTCATCACTTCTTATTCCCACTTTACGCAAATTATTGGACACCCCGCCGCCAGCACAGAGCATTCAAAAGATGGCAATTTAGTCATTCCGCACCCAGCCGTCACAGCCCACATTTCGCGGGTTAAACACAAAATTTCGGGCGGGAAACACCCACCAAATTTCAAGAATTAGGGTTTAGTTTGCCGCCAATAGAAAATCACGGCCAGCTCGGGCAGGATCCAAAATATGGCTAAAACCGCATGAAATAGAAAAGAAAAATTTATAAATAAAAAAA
>CAODLS010207728.1:0-12220 GCA_948243855.1 Flueggea neowawraea | reverse complement strand
GAGTATCTTGGTCGAATTAAACACCCGAATCTTGTTCCATTGACTGGATATTGCTTAGCAGGGGATCAAAGAATAGCTATCTATGATTACATGGAGAATGGGAACTTGCAGAATTTGCTCCATGACTTGCCACTTGGGGTTGAAGCAACTGAACACTGGGGCACGGAAATGTGGGAAGAAGAAGATAATAATGCAATCCAAAATGTTGGCTCTGAAGGGATACTAACAACTTGGAGATTCCGGCACAAAATTGCACTTAGCACCGCTCGTGCACTTGCGTTTCTTCATCACGGCTGCTCGCCTCCAATTATTCACAGAGATGTAAAAGCTAGTAGTGTTTATCTTGACTGTAACTTGGAGCCAAGATTATCCGATTTTGGATTGGCCAAAGTCTTTGGCACTGGTTTAGATGAGGAGATTGCTCGTGGCTCGCAGGGATATGTCCCGCCAGAGTTTTTGGTTCCCGATAATGACACCCCAACAACAAAGTCTGATGTGTATTGCTTTGGAGTTGGTCTGTTTGAACTTATTACAGGCAAGAAACCAATTGGAGATGAATATCCTGAAGAAAGGGAAGCAACTTTAGTGGGTTGGGTTAGAGGACTGCTGAGGAAGAACCAAGGATCAAGAGCCATTGATCCGAAAATTCGAGATACTGGAACAGAGCATGAAATGGACGAGGCATTGAAGATTGGATACCTGTGCACAGCTGATCTTCCAACAAAGCGACCAAGCATGCAGCAGATAGTTGGACTTCTTAAAGACATTGAACCAACAAGTCATCAATGAAGAACAAAGTAACATGAACAAGTTTTATTTGCCTTTCTTTCAACTTATTTTTGTTTCTCCTTGGTTAATTATTGTTGTGCCGCCATTGGAGGGGGATGTACAGTGGCCTCTAAAATCTTGTTTTTGAAATATTTGATCTCTTGTCTTTTTGCCTTGTCAATCTTGGTAGCATAAAAGTTTAATCCATACAAGATTTTCATCATCAAAATTTACTACTCTTTATTTTAATTTCGTACTACGGTCTCCAAGTTGATTTGGTTTTGATTCTTGAATAAAATAGTTGCTGTATGAAACAGATGAGGGCTGTTTATCTTAATCTAATGGAGCTGAGATTTGCAGTGTTCAAATCATCTCAGTATTAGAAACTTGAGCTTGAGCTTTGAAGTGTTCAGACTCTGAGTAGCATGAGAAACTTCAATTTTGTAATCTAAAAACCTTGAGTTTGGGTCATGACAAGTTGTTTTAAAGCGACAAGCTCGAACTCTACTAGTCACTAGTTTGTCTAAAGCTTGTAAACATGCAGACAAGCCAAGCTAGTTTAGTAATCTTCATCTTAGGTTATGCATCTCCTTATTGATTTGGTTTTGGTGCTTGAACAAAATAATTGTTCCATGCACCAGACACAAAATGCTGTTGAGAAGTGAAACTTGAGTTTTCTCTGAATGAAGATTCATCATTGAAGTTCTTCATCAAGCGGAGGAAACATAGTTTGTTGAGAAAGATTAATGATGGTAGTTATAGTTTCTGTGCAAGTAGCTTGTAAATTGCTTGCTGTGGTCAGTGAGGTGGTCCTGATGTTAGCTTGGTGTGTGCACCATGCCATTGCAATTCTCATATTTTTATAAGCCTTAAATGGATTTGATGGTAACTTTCGGGATCATGTCACGGGATCCCATTAGTCATACAAAACAATATATATATATATATATATATATTGGTTTAAAATTTGATGTGAACACAATTTTTTTTTTACCAAATTGTGAAAACAATTTAAGTGCTAATTATACAAGTTTTCAATTTTTAAACCACCATTTTTAAAAATACCAGCACATGTTTTAATCTTATAGAAATGATATTTTTTATGTTTGCTTTTTTAAAATGTCACTTCTTTGAAACTAAATTTTAAAAATGACACATTTATTTTTATATAAATTTTAATTTTTTGTTTTATTTTTAATTTTTTTTTCTCTCCCTTCAATTTCTCTCTCACTCTCTCCACTCACGGTCTCACCCGATGCCTCTCTCTCTCTCTATCTCTCTCTCTCTCTCTCTCTCTTTCCCCTTCGGTGCCTATCTGCCGCCTCCATCCTCCTCATTATTCTCTCTTTGCTTTCCTCTCCCTCTTCGTCACTTCCCAGATCTCTCTCTTTCAGTTCATCCTCTTCGTCAACCAGCTTCTCCTCCGCCGCAGTTGAGTCTCGATTTCGTCTCCTTCCCACTCCGGTTCTCCTCCTCCTGTCCTCGCCTCGATCTTGACAGGCGACGCCTCAATCTCGACGGACGCTTCAATGACGATTTTCCTTTTTGTTTGGATCTGCTGGTCTCGGTCCGGCCTCGAATCTGCTCCCATTGCGCCATCGTCGGTCTTGTGTCGGGCCTCCCATCGTCCGTTGTCGTGTCTTCGCCGTTTTTGGAACCCGCGGGGTCAGACGAATGCTCATTGAGGGAGCGTGTGGAGGGTGGCGGCTAGGTTTCCTAACCCTAGCTGCTCCCTTCCTTTTTACCAAAGTACCCCTGCTTTTCATTTTTTTTTACAAAAATGTAACTAATTTGGATTTTTTTAAAAAAAATGTTGTTGCACTTGTTGTTTTTAAAATTCATTTTATCATTTAAAAGATATTTTTAAGAAATAATTTGTTAAATATTTCAAAAAAATATTTAGACTTTTTTAAATTTTTTGGATCATTTGAACTATTGCCAAAAACTTGTACTCTATTGTGAATTTCAAAATTTAGAATGTAAAATATTTTGTGAACCATTGTAAATGTCAAAAAAATCAGAATTCCAAAAAATAAACTGTGTGCTCTATTTGTGAACTGTTGTAAACCATTTAAAATGATTCATAATAATGCACAATATAATGTACACCATTTTATGAACCGTTGTGAACGTCAAAATCGACCCTAAAAAAATATTTTTTGAGGGTAAATTTTTTTTAAAATTTCTTAAAAAATATTTAAAAGATTTCATTTAGACTTAAAAAAAAGAATTATGTTAACCATTGTGAAATTTTTAAAATATGTATTGTGTAAACAAAAAAAACTACCATACATGTGAACTATTGTGAACCAAAAAAAATTGAAAAATTGATTTTTTTAACAAAATAATTAAATAAAAAATCATTTATACTTTTTTGAAAAATATGAACTGTGTACTCTAAATGTGAACCATTGTAAACCGTTGTAAACAAAAAAAAAATAAAATCTAGACAAAAAATATTTTTTATTCAAAAAAATACACATTCTCATGAAAAAGTCAATTTCTAGCGTGTTTTTCCAAAAATGACATTTTAGAGATTGATCTCTTCTTTATTTCTATTTTTAGAAATAAATTTACTGTTGTGACAAAATTAAAAATTAGTATTTTATTTTAATATAAATGTCTACTTTTCCCACAATTTAAACTCATAAAAGTTTGTCCTAATGGACCGATTATTTAAAGATGTTAAAAGTTATGGATCAGCCTATATCCTCTCAAGTGTGCAAATTTCAACAAATTGAAATTCTTAGACTTGGCCTAAAAAGTATGAGACTATCACCAATTTTTTTATAGAAAAAAGAAAAATTTAAAGAAATAATAATTACACAATTTTACATTTTTATTATCAAATAGAGCTTTTTCTTAACAAGTTAAGCACATACTATTCAATACATATAATTTTTATATAATGAAAATCCAACTCTATTCCTTAACAATGAAGACCACTCCATTACAAGTCTATTCCCTTCAATAGTTTATATACATATATCT
Source organism: Flueggea neowawraea (assembly GCA_948243855.1). NCBI lineage: Eukaryota > Viridiplantae > Streptophyta > Magnoliopsida > Malpighiales > Phyllanthaceae > Flueggea > Flueggea neowawraea. The sequence goes on along the minus strand of CAODLS010207728.1, from coordinate 8,461 downwards.
ATAGCATTGACCATAATGGATAAAGTTATTAGTGTTGATATGTACAAAAAATTGAGTAATGGAAGATTCTAAAACTTGCTTGGCAGAAATGGGAAAGAACAGAAATGATCCATACTGCAACTTCCATGATTGACTTTGGTAGCATCATAGCAAACATGTTTTATTATTACATGACTTGAATATTAGGTTTAGTGGTTCCTACATTTCTGGATAACACTCCCAACTCAATGTTTTGCCTCTTTCAATTATTGTATTGCTTCACACTTATGGACCCATTCCATATTCCATCTTAGTATTCATGGAGCCATACTCTATCTCTATATGATCATGTTTCTTTAGTATATTAAATTCATGTTATAAATTTATATTTTCAAAATATTTATTTTCAAAAAATGAGATAAAATATATATTTTTAGGGAACCAAAATTGAGGAGTCTATTGGAGATGCTATAAAAGCATATTTTTTCTTGAAATTTGAACTCGATTTATTTATTTTATTTCATTAATTAATATTTAATTATCAAAACAAAGAAAAGAAGATATAAGTGAATATTAACTCCACATAAATATGGTAGAGTCAATATTTACTCCTCTATGTTTTGAATTTGGTAATAAATTATTATTTAATAAGTTAAAAATTGGATCATTTTACAAATTTCAAGACTAATTAAGATATAAAATAGATTAAAAATATTATTTTGATGAGCATGATAAGGAGATTGTTGGGATGCTCTAACCCATTGTATCTAAATGGATTAGCCACTTACTTGCTTTTAACTTGCGAGAAATCTCTCTAATATTTAGAGTTACCACTCGCACACATCTTTCGAGTTGTCATTTCTTCATAAATTTCGCTCAATGTTTTAGACTTGAAATGGTATGTCATTTGAATTTGCAAATGGCTAATTATAATGATTAACTCGAGTTTTGTCTCAGATTTTATTCTCGAAGGTTTTAGTACCATCTCTCAAATATACTTTGAAATCGTACCTTATTCCACCTCAAAATGTATTTATCTCTATATTATAAATTCATGAGCTCAAATATACTGTGCAGAATTCTTGACATGTACACAACACATTGCGCAAGCATTAAACTAGTCCATGTTTGTAATCTGCTAAAAATATGAAACAAAAGTGTGAAAATTTACAAATACTTTCTTGGACGGCCATGGTTGGTAGAGGAAAGCTGACACTTTGTTGCATGCCAAAAATTTCCACGCTACTTTATGATTATGACCGATTTAGAGTCCATATTTTATGCATCAATTGATGGGAATCATTAGTTCTTGTCACCCACAATCATCACCATGGTCAAAGCATCTATCCTATCCTAAATTTCATTAAGATTATTCTCATTAAATTACAATTTAATAACTATTTTTTAAGGGAATTTAATAACTATTATTCTTACCAAAGATTACTATTTAATAACTATTTAGACTATCACATGAAAGCTTCTGATTCTTCAGTTCAAAAAAAAAAAAAAGCTTCTGATTCTGTGCCATGTGCACTATAAGTTTCATAAATCATTAAAAAGTTGTTGGTTATGGAGAAAATGATTTTTTAAAGTCTATGAGTATTTTGTTGAATTAAATAAGAAAAATCACAAAATTATTTTTTTTCGTTTAAATGTTACATAATCACTTCAAAAATTAAAATATAACAATCAATAAATTTCAAAAACCATTTTATTTTATTTTTAGTTTTAGTGAATCCCGTAAGTAAGGGTGTTATTGTAATCATATACATTATAATGTTTCAGACAACAAATAAATTGAAGAGGTACATATGTGTATGTTTCTGTTGTTGAAAAATGATATTTCCTCACTTGAGAGGATTTTGTAGGAGCCGTTACTTGATTGATATATGGATGTTCTTTTGATGTTTTAATGTGAGTTTAGTAAACATTACTTATTATTTATAGCTGCATCAATTTTATTAATGATAAATTTATTAAAAGTTTAGTAGATTAATAAATAATGGAAGTCTAAGAGCCATTTTAATTATTTATTTAATTTTTATTATTTTAAGAATTTATAGTTTTAAATTATCATTTTGTTGTAGAATTTTAAATAATAATTTTAGATAATTAATTTACATAGTTGTGGTAATCATTATCGGTCTAACCCGAAATTTTCAATATCTAACGCTATAAGAATAAATTAATCACTCAATTTAGAGAATTTCAGTTAGAGAAAATATTGTAGATTGAATGTTAAATTCGATATTTTTTTAGAGTTTTAAAATCTAAATTTATGTCACTCATCAAATCATTTGGCATTTGAAACTAATTTACGTTTGAATCTGTTGGAAAAAGCGGGTCGCCCATGACGGTGAACCGAACTCGATGGGTCAAGGTATGAACTGGGACCGTGGACTGAGACCAATTGGCTTGCCTAATTGAGATAGGCCCGTAAGACCCATGTGCTAAGCCCATTAGGCTCATTAGGCCCAAAGCCCATTTAAGGGCTTATATAAAATGAAAATGAAAGAATGAAATTCTTTCTTTCCATCCCACTAAAACACGAGAGAGAGAGAGAGGAAAGGAAGAAAAGAGTGTTTCTTCCACCATGCCACCTCTCTCCTTCCTCCACTTGTTCCTCGTTTGTCGATGGTCTCGATCTGTGGTGGCATCTAGGCTGCGAAACAGATGAGCACTCTCGTCGCCAACCCGACCGTGGTTTGCTCGCTAGACCAACATCAAATCCAATCCTGACCTTTGTCTTCCGCTACTGGTTGGGTCGAGCTTCCATAGGAATTGAGGTAGGTAACTCGAACCTACTTTATTCTACTGTTTATCTATTAAATCGATAGTTAGATTTCTTCAGTGGTATCAGAGCGAAGAACGAATTTTGGATTATGATTCAAAATTCTTTTTGGTATCTGTCTGTAATATCTACCGTGAATTTATTGTATTCAACTTTTTGTTCTGAACGTCGTTTTTAGTTCGAGTCCGTCCGGAGCCAAAAAATGAAAGTTGGATTTTTAAAATTCTGATAAAATATTTGAGATCAGCGACCTCAAAAACATTATGTGCCTAAGTTTCGTTGCGAAATTCTATCGGGAAGGTCGTCAAATCGACAAAATCCGATCAAAAAATACTGATTGAGAAGCTTACAGATGAATTTTTCATTTGATAAGAATGGCGAAGTGGCTAGTTGTGATTCATCCACACAACGCACTCATAACGCTACACTTGGTAGAGCAATAACTTCTGTCAAAGTTGACCGTGACGTGGATCACTCATAGATCGACACGTGTCACCTATAGATCATGTGCACATATTTTCGGTAACCAATCACTATCTGACATGTGCCATACAGGACACACGGCTAAATCGAAAATCGACACTTGGCACTACAACCATGTGTCACACATGTCACGATGACACATGGCATACACATCATCTTATTTTTGGACCAATGAAATGGTAACACGTATCAGGCATGACACGTGTCTCCATATGACTGCGCAAAGCGTGGCGCATTGCAGGAGCTACACGTGGCAGAATTCTGTGATGCGCGTGTCTGGCACGATCAGCACGTGTGTGCGCGTGTCTACAAATTTTTTAAAATTTTCTGCAGATTTAAAATTTGGATTTTTTTTTGGAATTTTTGACATATTTTTCACACTATTTTGAATTCCAAAACTATTTTTTCCATTTTTTTGAATATTAAAAGTGGTTTAAAAATTGTGAAAAATGTGTTTTCTACCAAGAATTATTTTGAAAATTAGTTTTCAAAATAATTGATTTTAAAAATATGCAAATATGGTTCTCATTTAGATAATTGAAATGAGATTTTAATTATTTGGAGAATACGCGAGTGTGTATATACCCGTTTAATTTGTAATTTATTACGAATATGAGAATGAGGTAAAACCATGTTGCATCAAAGGAAGTGAAAATTAAGGAAGAATTTGCACGACTCCCAAAATAAGTATTTTGGGATTGTGGAGGTTGTAAAGAGAATAAAATAATTGTGCATAAGTGTGCATAGGTGATGAATGTTCGCTTACTTCATAAGAAATTATGATTCTCATCACCAATATTGATTAAAGGTATTGGTCCATACTAGAATTTCATGAAAACATGATTCCCTAAGTATCTTGGAAAGATACTTGGAGATTCTAGAAAATAAAAACGTTTTGACATTGACATATCCAATATTAAACCATGATAGCGAAGAAACATCATGAGAAGTGGTAGATTCACTTTAAAGTCGTTTGATTTATAGAATTCTTCGAAAAGTTGGTACAACCACTTTTGAATTTTGTTCTAACATATTGGATTGTGATCCATTATGTATCCAAATTGGTAAGTATGAGTTTAGTGCTATATGAGTTTGAAATTATATGGGGATATTTAAGCATTATTCGTGTGTTAATGTTGACCAATTTTAATGCATGTGTATTAACATTGAAATTGATTGTTTGGATATCATGTTGGTTCAATAAATGATATTGATTTCTTTATTATTTTTTGGCTTATTATTATGTTGATTTGCCTTAATTTAATATGCAATATTTTATATGTTGAATATATTGTCCAATTATTGAGTTTGTCTAAATAATTGAGATGACTAACATGGATTCCCCTAAGTCAAGTGGACTTTAAAAGTGAATCCAAACAATCATTATTTACTATCTATAAATTAAATATAGTATGGTTAATTATTAAGACCGAGATGGTAAATGTACACCTAGTGTATATTTTGATTCAAAGCTTAATAAGAGGTTATGCTAGTTTAATTTTGGTTGCATAGTAAATATATGTGTATTGCTATGACTTACTGTTGTGCAATTATGTCTTGTTGTTTGTCATATTATTTATGATATTCACTGCTTGTAAAGTTGATTGATGACGAGCCATAAGATCACATATGTTGAGCTTAGGCGTCAACAATCATAAATCCTAGATTATGAAAATCTAGCGCATATTCTAAGAGCAAAAGTCTGTGCCCTTTGAACTTGGCTAAGGCTGAATTCAAGGAGGAGGAGGAGTAGTATATCACTTAATACATTTATGGACCGTAATATCTATAGACGTGGAAGTAAGAAAATTTCACTATGTCTATCGTTTTGTAAGTACAAAGGATGATGAAATCACTTTGGCTGTTTTTTACAAGTATAGAGGTGCAATAATGTTGTAAATTGCATTTAAAGAATAGTTAGTTGGAGTGACACTAACTAAGCTTGTGGTATGTGACCATCAACACTGATACTTGTTACAAGTATCCTAATCATGTGAGTAAATAAATAAGGACTATATGATTAGAGAGCTAGTGATATTGGTCATAAATTGATCAAAGACGAGGTCCAAAGTTTTTTTCTCCACTTCTTTCTTACAAGTTAGGAGCAAATCGAGTTGGACCTAACTCACACTAATCTCAAACGTGAGATCATTAAGAATTCGATCACGTCTTATTCTATTGGAGGATTTCCAATATAAAAGCAAGGAAAAAAGGTTTAAGAACCTCAAGTCCTTAAGAAGTGGAGATTAGACAGAATTTTTTGAGTAAATACTTGAACATGAACAATGCCAACATTTTGTGCATAAAATGTTCACCACCAAAGGTGCACAATATGTGAGACGATGCACATTTGAGGGTATGTTGCTCAAACTCACGCAAGTGAGAAGAGTTACCTTGTTCAATGTTCTCTATTGAATTTTGTCGTTAGTAGATAATTAATTCAAATTTTAGAATCCTCACAATGAAGTTATGGCGTAATTTCATTCAATACCAACTAGTTCTAAGAAGGAACAAGTTGAGTACGCAAGGAATAATTCGAAAGTAGGAGTTTAAGAATTTGGCATGTGCGAATTTGTTTTGTGCAAAAGCTAAAACCTTTCTTGCATTAACTTCTTCGTAACTGTATTGAAGTTTGCCTTCAATATTTATTCTAACAATAAAGTCATTTGTTATACTATGTTTTGAGTGGGAGATTACTTTATAACTAAAAGTGGTTTCTTAGTTAAATGACTTAACTATTAAAAGTTTTAGTTTTCATTCATTGTCACTTCACGTAATCACGATAGATTATGTGAAGTTAATGCACGTAACACAACCACTTTGACAAAATCGAGTTAATGCAAGAAAGGTTTAATACACGAATCGACAGGTTTTCTCTACTTCTCAAGTTTTGTTCACAATCAAAACATAACCTCTCTTGGTTCAACATTGGGGACTAAATATATAACTTTGCAAACTGCTGCAACTAGGGTTTGAACCGTTGTAACTCCATCGGATTCGTGGTCGACCTTAATAAGACAAGGAACAACGCCGGCGATGATAAATCTCGTTGTGTCTCATTGTTTGCCTTTCACAATCAGCAATGACAAAGCGAAGAGAAAAGGCGAAGGAGAAGCGGTGAATATGCGATTGAGAAACGTTAATCCCAATTTTTTTGTTTGACAAATGATAATCCCAAATTAATCTTTAGGTATGAAAATAAAGAATTCAGTATCCTTACAAACAATAAAATCACTGTCAGAGTTACAAATAAGTAAAATTTTTATAGGGAACCGCATAATTATTCCAATTTCAATTGATCTTGGTGGCTTGATGTTAGGTTGATATCAGAGAATCAACTTTGATGCGTGGTTCTACATGCGTCCAAGTTTGCAACAACTGCTTGGAAGTTGGACCAACTAAGAGCCATTTTTGTTTTTTTGAAGAAACAATATCACCTCAAGAAAGTTAACTCAATTAAGCTGATTTAATCGAACATATGACACTTGTTCTTATTTGGTCATTTCAGCTGGGTTGATTTAATTTGAGAGAGGTGGTGTGGAATTACTATTAATAATGGAAAAAAACCCCGTCTGATCCAAATACATGAGTCTCAAAAAATTACATGGACCACTCAAAAGTTTATTACAATTCTTAATTTGTGTGATCAATTAACAGAATTACTGTTACCATCAAGAACAATAGTGAGTGTCTCACATTCTCTCTTAATCGTTTCAAGTCATAAAATATTTTTTTAATAATTGGCATCCATCTAAGAAATGGACCAATATTACTTAACAATTAAGTCTGTCAAAAGAGGATGTGACTAAGTTGAACCAAATTTCGCCTTAATTGCTTCCATTTCTTCCTCACCAATTTTTTATCAAAGAAAAAAAGAGATTTCTCCTTCTAATTAGAAAGGCAGAACGATACCGTTTGGCAAATAACCAATGCGAAGGAAGAAACAGAATCTGATTCGCCAAAAACCACATATGACCTATTCTCCCGCAACACAAATGTCTCCACGTGTCAACCATGGCCCCACTATGCCAGACCCTCGAGGGTAACGTAATCAAACCCCGTCAACGACTACTAACCAGGAAATCCCCAAAGGAAAGAAAAATCAAATAAAGGAAAATTGTTTAAAGCACCATAGAAGGATCTAGAAACCCTAGTAAGCCCCTATATATGAAGTCACTAACCTAACTCCTCCAAAGCATTCCCCTCTCTCGTCTCTTAAATCAACACAAACGGCCGTATCTACCGATTCATCTTCTTAGTTAAATCTGTTGTTTTAGTGTTTCAGAAGCGATGGCGGAGACAGAGACGTTCGCGTTCCAAGCTGAGATCAACCAGTTGTTGAGTCTTATCATCAACACTTTCTACAGCAACAAGGAGATCTTCCTTCGTGAGCTCATCAGTAATTCTTCTGACGTAAGCTTTATACTTCTTGTTCTTTTTAGTTTATCAGATTTCTTCTTTTTTTGAATTTACTTTTGTGCATGAATGTTTTGTGAATGTTTAGATTCATGATCAGTAATTAGCTACTAGGATCTGTAAACCTGTCGATTCGTGTTTTGTTTCGATTTCATTGACCGAGACCTGCTATTGAATTCGTTTATTTTGAATTTGTGTGTTGTACTGTTTATCTGTTGACGTTGATGGATGAACATGTGTATGAATCCTGAACTGTAATTGTTGTCATGATCTTTGAAAAATTTGTTAATTAGCGTAAAACTTCTTAGAATTTGATGCAGCGTTATTGATTATCATGTTTATTTGTTTCAGGCCTTGGATAAGATTAGATTTGAGAGCTTGACCGACAAGAGCAAGCTTGATGCTCAACCAGAGCTCTTCATCCACATCATTCCTGACAAAACCAACAACTCATTGTCTATTATTGACAGTGGTATTGGCATGACCAAGGCTGGTGAGTGCTACTAATTTCTCGTCTCTACTGATAATGTTTTGTTGGTGCTTTTTGTTGCTGGTTTCTGTTGTAGTTTGTTTCTGTTTATTGATTTATTGTTTGTGATTGTGTCAGATTTGGTCAACAACCTCGGTACCATTGCTAGGTCTGGGACTAAGGAATTCATGGAGGCATTGGCTGCTGGAGCTGATGTGAGCATGATTGGACAGTTTGGTGTCGGTTTCTATTCAGCTTACCTGGTTGCTGAGAAGGTCATTGTTACATCAAAGCACAATGATGACGAACAATACGTCTGGGAG
>CAODLS010207631.1:0-14779 GCA_948243855.1 Flueggea neowawraea | reverse complement strand
TCACATTCTAATTAACTACAGCTTAGCTTACAGAAGCTTCTGATCACCAGCTTCCCAATTCCCAAATCTACCTGCCCTATACATTGCTCTTCCATAATATTAGTTATTATTTTTATGTTTTAGGTAAAACCTCATATTGTTAACCAAAAATATAAAATACATGATTTTAATAAGTTATTTTTTTAGGGGAATCGAATTTATAACTCCTTAAAATTGAAGTTGATTCAAATATTAAAGAGTTACAAGTTCGAATTATTATTTTGAAATACTTAAGTCTTGAATTATTAACAAATCAAATCATATCTCTTTGAGTCTTTCTATCAAATATGAACGATTTTTTTGTACTTAAATCATTATTTTGAATTATTTTTAGCCCGAACAGGAAAATAATGAAAATTTTAAAGATTTAAGAATTGAAAATAATAAAGTAGTTTATTTCAAAGATTAAAATTGATCGAAAAAATAATTTAAGAATGAAATATGTTTAATATTAAAAGTCTATTTCGTTAATAGATCAGGTCCCATAAACTTATGTTTACAGAATATTTCCATAATTTACTTGGAATTGATGCACGAGTTTGTCAGTTCTCTTTCACCATTTCGTTCAAGTAAGTGAGTGGAATCCCATAATATATCCATGTCTTGTTATTTGAACCAAATACAAGGAATGTGGGATCAATTTATTGATTTATTTACATGTTGGACACAAAAACACCATCAAACAATTCTTCCGCTTATCATGGAGACTACTATATATACTGAACATATTTGAAGCAATTCCCAACACCAATTCAAGTATCTTCTCAGGCATAGAAGTGATCGATGGCGCCAAAAATGGCCAATATTTGGCCTCACCTAGTTTATGCCTTACTATTATGCTTCATAGCCACTAATTATGTAGCTGCTGGTGACGATTATACTTACGCGTCACCACCACCACCACCTTACGAGTACAACTCTCCGCCACCACCACACTACTTGCCACCACCACATCCTTACTACTACGAGTCACCTCCACCACCTAAGTCACCACCACCACCTTACGCCTACAAGTCCCCTCGTCCTCCTCATCATGTCCACAAGTCACCTCCACCTCCACCTCCATCGCCTTCGCCACCTCCTCCTTATGTCTACAAGTTGCCACCTCCACCGTCTCCTTCTCCACCTCGTCCATATGTCTATAATTCTCCACCTCCTCCACCTTATATTTACAAATCTCCTCCACCTCCATCGCCTTCGCCACCTCCTCCTTATGTCTACAAGTCTCCACCACCACCTCCATATATTTATAAGTCTCCGCCTCCTCCGTCTCCTTCTCCTCCACCTCCATATGTCTATAAGTCCCCACCTCCTCCCTCTTCTTCTCCTCCACCCCCATACATCTACAAGTCCCCACTACCTCCATCACCATATCCTCCACCTCCATATATCTACAAGTCTCCACCTCCTCCATCACCATCACCACCACCTCCTTATGTCTACAAGTCTCCACCTCCACCTTCACCATCACCACCACCTCCATATGTCTACAAGTCCCCACCTCCTCCATCCCCTTCTCCCCCACCCCCATACGTCTACAAGTCCCCACCTCCTCCTTCGCCTTCTCCCCCACCCCCATATGTCTACAAGTCTCCACCTCCACCTTCACCATCACCTCCTCCTCCTTATGTCTATAAGTCTCCACAACCACCATAGCCTTCACCGCCACCTCTATATGTCTACAAGTCCCCACCTCCGCCATCTCCTTCTCCTCCACCTCCATACGTTTATACGTCCCCACCTCCTCCCTCTCCTTCTCCTCCACCTCCATACGTCTACAAGTCCCCACCACCTCCATCTTCTTCTCCTCCACCCCCATACGTCTACAAGTCCCCACCACCTCCATCTCCTTCTCCCCCACCCCCATACGTCTACATGTCCCCACCTCCTCCATCTCCTTCCCTCCCACCTCCATACGTTTATAAGTCCCCACCTCCACCCTCTCCTTCTCCGCCACCTCCATACATCTATAAGTCCCATCCTCCTCCATCTCCTTCACCCCGTCCTCCCTATGTCTACAAGTCCCCACCTCCACCTCCACCATCACCCACTCCTCCACACATCTATAAGTCCCCGCCTCCACCATCAACATCTCCACCTCCTCCCTACTACAAGTCCCCACCCCCACCATCACCTTCTCCTCCACCTCCTTACTATTACCAATCCCCACCACCACCATCTCCATCCCCTCCGCCTCCGTACTTTTACAAGTCACCACCACCTCCATCTCTATCACCTCCTCCTCCTGTATATTTCTACAACTCTCCTCCACCTCCCCCTGTCTACTAGACAAACAACATTCTTGAACTTCAAAGTAAGGTTTTACCTCATTTTAGAAACAACTCATTCTCTTATCTCAATTTCGAATTATTTACTATAATAAATCCATAGAAAAGTAATTATCTTGCGCATTGCAGGTTTGGAATTGAAAACAAAGAGAATAACAATGGGAATTGTTCCGGTGATTCTTTTTGGGCTCGGCGATCCTTCACATTAATAGGGCAAGCAATGTGAACATTACACTTTCATGCAAAGAAACGTATTTTACTCATCTATTGTGTTTGTTTATATGCAGTGTGCTCTATTTTCTTTGTTAAATAAACATTGTTTTCTTTTGTTGTACTGTACCATTTCTTTTGCGAAATAAAGGCCTTTTTTTGTGTTTTATTCAATTTGTAAGTTGTTTCGTTTATTACCTATCCTGTGTTGTCCCTGTGTTTAATTGGTTGGCTTCCAAGGCCAGATATTATAATGGCAAATTTGATTGACATATACAGGCGAGTCGTTAATTAGAACGTCAAAAAGGTTGTAGACTGTATGCCCGTCCCATATGTGTCCGTCTGTAAGTGTCATTTTCGTTCATCTCTCAAACCATTCCTAAGAAATAATTTCAACTTTAAATTTCTAACCTCAGTGTTAACATGATTTTTAATTTATATATGGTTCAAGAGCCATTTTAACCTTGTTGTGTGCCTCTCAGCTTCTATGCATTATTGTGACCCTATGCATAAAATCAAGCTTGATTTAGCAGCTGCCATGGTGTCGAAATTTACTATTTATCTAGTAATAACGTGATGTAGGAAAAATTAATGTTCTAAGCTAGTACTTACTAAAAAATAACCAATAAACTTAAAACTCATTTGTATTGGAGTCAACTTAAATGTCAAGAGGTCGAGAGTTTGATCCATAGTAAAGTGATTTATCAAGAAAAAAAACTCCTGGACTGTTAATATAACTTAACTATACAATGACATGCTAACAAGTAATTAATACGAAATGTTGGTGATGGTATATGAAAGGTATACAAGCAAAACATATTAATAGCTGAAACTGAGAATAAATCGAGTACCAACCTCGATACCAGCTAAAATGGCAAAGCACAGCAGATTGTCAGGATCGTTGTATGCCTTGACAGTTGAACAACGAATTTTATGAACTGGAACAACCGATAAAACTCGGTCTAAGAGGTTTATTGAGATCGGGATTAACTAGCAAACATATACTAACTTTCTTCTTGCTTTAGAAAACCATGAGAGTGAGTGAGGAAACTAAGAGCATTTTTTGGAGGAAGAAAAAAAACCCAACTATCTTTTCTTTCTTTTCCTTCTCTTTTATATTTTCCTTTTTTTCCTTTTTTTTTTTCTCTTCTTCTTATCTCAATATTTATTAACATTCCTCCAAAATTGACCAATCTAGAAAATCTAGAATACTCTTTAATTGAGCTCTTAATGGGCTTTAATTGGTTGGACTCCAATTGAGCCTAACAACCCCAATGGCACAGCCCAATTAGTCGGCACATCCATTAATCCGATAATTAACGGACTCTAGTTCCACCCATTAGCGTCATGAGCAAACCCGGTTTTCTAACAGTTGGTTTCTTCCTTTCTTGTTTCTTGCAATTATGTTATTTATTTCTAATATTACTACGAATATTCTAAACTTCGTTTATTAAAATTACCACCTGGTTAGTTTCATTCTAAAATACAGCTTGCAGAAGTTTCTTATCACCTAATCCAAATCTGTCTAGAATATGTACGTCTATCTACACAATTGCACTTTCGTTCATTAATCTTTTTTCAGGTATCATATCTTAAATATGTTAAGAGAAAATGTTCCATTCGTTTTACACATATCGAAGTAATTTTCTTGGTTGACACTCTGAGGTCGCGTCTCGTGTAAACTGTTCTTGGTTCTTCCTTTACAATTGGTTGGTTATGATTTTTGTGGTAAGGAAGAATGACATGATCGTTTGTTTGTTCAGTGCCCATTTACTACAAAGGTGTGGTCTCAGGTCTTCAAATTATTTAATATTTCGTGGATTATGCCAAGAACAGTTTGAGTTATTTGAGCAATGGAGAACGAAAATACCATAAAATATTTGGCTGGCACTCTGGCAACTTGTCTTATAAGAATCATGGAAAAGCACAGAATAGAAGAATTTTCTCCATAAGAAGACAAGTAGTAGCGTATTAGTTCATAAATGTATCTGTAAGGTAGTTTTTTGGTTCAAGTGTATTGAGAGTAGCTTCCTTATAGTGGAAATTAGTGATGAATATAGATGGCCTGAAGCTATATATACTAACTTGGCGACGATAATAATTTTTTATGGACAGGCTTTTCTCCTTACTCGGTAGTCGGTGCCATATCTTTAAATGTGCGAAAACATTTTGAGTAATAGAGTTTTCTCCTTTGCTACTATGATACTGTCTTAGTGCCTAATACATATTTGCGTGTGTGTTTTTCAAGACTTTATTCATAAAGGGATAGTTATTAATTAAGTTTATTTATAAAATATAACTAAATGCGAATGATAAGAAGTCATTTTCTCTCAATTAAAAATTATGAATTGAAGTTTGGATATATATGGAGAAATCTTAAAAGTTTATAGTAGGATTTACCACACCCACAAAAATTTTACTCAACTCGAATTTGAATTAGTTAGATATTGAAAAATTATCTCAATATTGAGTAATTTTAACAAAAAATACAATCAATTTTCATTATCATATCATCATTTTAAATCACCTTTGGCTCATTGAAATAATTGAGAATAAATAAAAATTAAACGGTTTAAGTATTGAAAATGAAGATTTATAATATTTCAAAAACCGAAAGTAATTAAAAAATATTTAAGAACAAAAAAATGGTCTGAGGATTGATGAGGACCATAGAAGTTTTTTTTTTAATTAGTGAGGAGACCTAAACCTTCTTTTAAAGAAGATTTTGATAATTCAACTCTAATTAATTGATAATCGTTTCTGTAATTTCTCCCTTTGACGATTTTAATTTAATGTTAATGTTGATATATGCATGAGAACGATGAGAGTAGTTTTGAAAGAAGCTAAGTGGAATCCATTATATGTCCATGTCTTATTATTTGAACCAAATACAGGGAATGTGGGATTATTTAATGATTTAGTTGCATGTTAAGGCCAAAATACACCACCAAATTTTTTTTCCAATTATCACGGAGATTGTTATAAGTTTCAGCAAATAAAGGAGATGTAAAACCAATTTTGGCAGAAATGCCCCCAAGACCACACCTGAATCGTCTCGGGCTAAGACTCCAATCGCACTTGTAGAGTCACGAAATCCAGTGCAGCATCGACGTTGAGCTTTTTCTCCGTTTGGGGGAGTCCAAGATGTTTCGGTTCTAATAGAGGAGTGATGGGAACCCAGATTATCATGGCAGGCTTTAGCTTCTAGGAAGGATTTTGCTAACCTATGACAAAGAAAAACAGGATCACGTTTAAGTGGAATTAGAGAAAATTAATTACTTCTACTCTTCCAGATAAACCAAACGATAAAGCCAAATAAAAGAGACCAAGGAATGTGAGAACTTCCCTTTCGTTTACTCTTCAGATTATGAGTGAGCCATGGTCCTAGATCTTTAAGAAGGAATTGATCACGTAAATAGGGGTAAATAAATTTAGCTCAAATCCGACGAGCTCTCTGGCGGTCTCGGATTGCATGTAACGCAGTCTCCACCCCCGAATTACAAGTCTGGCAGGTTTTAGAACTTGAGAGATGTCTTCTTTCACTTTGCGACTTCGTGAGCAACTTTCCATGTGCCGTAAGCTAAAGAAATGACTTGATCCGTGTAGGGCCATTTGAAGTCACCCATCAGCTCAAATTCTTGAGATTCCACATCTGCAATGAATTAAGCAATGATTTCAAGAAGAATTTGCCAGACGGAGTTAAGTTCCAGCAACAGTAATCTTGGCCGCTTCCGTCACAAGGCGGGGGTACCCCCAAAATGCGTTGTATGACATCTTCGGGTACAAGGGAAAGTAATTGAGTCAGGTCCCAACCACCAATTCTAATGTTATCGCCAACATGTTTGGCTTTGGTAGTATCATCATGTTCAACTAAAGAATGATCTGCAAGACAATCAAAGTCAGTAGGCCATTTGTTACACCAAAAAAGGACAGACTTTCCATTCCCTATACACTTGGAGTTTCTGCTTTCTTGATAGTTCAGGCTTCCTCTAGGTCTCAGCCCTCGTATTTTTTGGACTACATGGCTATTTTTTAGCACAGCAAAAAAGTTGTGATGCAGAGGAATTGAGTTTTTTTAGAGGTTTTTGCTTGTTATACAATTGTATACACCATTTTTGGCAATAAAAATAATTATATTCTGCCAAAAAAAGAAGTTACCTTATTAAGTCATATGGAGCCTTTGAGTATTCCTTTCCACATGCCGAAGATTTCTCCTGACGAGCTTCCTGAAAGTTCATGTCCACTCCATGCATGCATTTGTCATGAAGAATTCTCCACCACAGTGAATTCGGCTAGATAATATTCTCCAAGCTAACTTAGTCATGTAAGCTAAGCTAACTTGAGTAGCTATATGAAACCGCCAATATAAATGCTATTAAGATCTAATGTATCACATATTCAGTTTATTGATCTAACACAAATGTTGGTGACTAAATTTGTGTAAAAAAGTTAAAATTGAATTACTATGAAAAAACAAATTAAAATTATAAAACTGACTAAATTTGAATGAGAATATATGCTTTTTATCAAAATTTTAATGTTTAAATTTCCGACTAATCTCGCGTTAATTTTATTTTTTAATATATAATATAAATTAAATTACTTAAACGCATAACTATATATATATTAACTACAGTTTAAAAAACAACTACATATTTATTGGCAGAGCTGATCTAAATTTTCAACCTTGTGGTTAGCCCTTTGAGAAGGGAGAATGACGCAATGATCCCTGTATTTTAAATGATTAATCCTGGTCTCCCTGTTACTTCAAAAATCACCTTTCTCGTCCCATACATGCAACTCCGTCAGATTAGATTAATTAGTTGTGTTATTATGTCATTATTAGCGGTATAAATCTGAGTATTTCCAGTTGACTCCACTTGATAAAAACATAACAACTTGTGCCGGAAAATTAACAAGCTGGATCATAGTAGTTTGTCAATAACATCAATGACTAGTTTTCTCTTTAAGCAAGAAAATAATTAAGTGATTAAGGAAGAGTAATCCCTATTAATTTGGTCATGATAAAGCTACGATATATACAGAGTAGGTATAACTTACAAGTGATGTAAGGCTTGATTGTGTCCTATTGGACTAATAAGGTTTAATTAATAACACAACGTGAGAAGAAAATGGTGCAAGGAAAAAGTCAATTGCAATGTTGCTTTCTGTCCTGTTATGGAAATTCCACTTCGCTATAGATTAATTCCAAGAAAATCTTGTCGGTCATGTTAAGTGGTTGGATTTATATCGTCAATATTGAAATTTATTTTTTTTATGTCTTATTATTATGTCTAATCTCAATCTTCCTGGAATCAACCGGAAAATATATTGAGATTAATTAATTTATGTTAGTTGAAAGAAAATCATGGTTCAATTCCAATCATTTTTCTATTTTTTATTGCCTTGATCCACTTGTTAAGGATGAAAATTAAATAAAAGGTATTTTTTTATCAAATATTTATTGTTTTAATTTGAAAATTTTGATGAACAATACGAAATCCTTTTTTTTCAAAATTTTCTAGATCGTGATTAGCATTATTTAGCCATAGAAAGCTTGAATTATATTATATTCCCAATTACATTCTCACAAGACTGAATGAATATTTCTTCTACATTAAATGATTATATGTAAATTGATGTGTCTTGGGATAAAACACAAGAAGTCTAAAATACTAGCTATATCTATAATAAAGCAGTGATGTCGATAAAATGCCAAAAACTTATGGTTAAGAAAGTCCAGAAAACTTATGACCAAGCATGATTTAGAGGGTAAAAACCCATAAGCAATATGATTTTTCCCACTCTGACATCAGACCAAGCATTTTCCAGTTATAAATAAAACTCTCCACTTCATTTAGAAGCTACATAATTCCATTTGCATTTTAAATTTAAAGCTATAAACCAAAGCTTGAGCGTAAAAGAGTTGACAGGAAACTCAATTTCTCCATTCTACTCTTTTTTTCTTTTAATCGGTGATCCACTCTGGTCTCGTCTCTTATAGGGTTCTAAAAATAAATCACGCATATGGATACTTTTTTTTTGCAAATTGGTCAACGTAAACTTGCGAATTTCCGACAATATTCATCCTCGACTCTTTATAAAATTGACATGTTCTAAGCGGATGCGTTTATTAGTGGTTATTTAAAGTGCTAACACAGAAACAGGTCACCTTACCAAACTCATCGCAAACCTTTGAAATTTTCATGTACACATTGTGGGAATCCACCAATCCTGCACAAGTTGAAAAAAGCATCCACATTGATCTTAATAATCTATTATCTTGTTAGTAGAGTTGAGATTTTCTTGATTGCGACATAATTACTTAATCCAATGTGCAGGCTGTAATCATTATAAAATAAATCTACTTTCAATGCAATGATTGAAGCCAATACTATAAAAGGGTGCTTCCATCAATTGCTCAAAACACAAAACATAACAGTTTCTAATCATGGGAACTAGCGGCGGACTTGGAAGGCACTTGCCTCAGTTAATTTGTGCTTTAGCTTTCTGCCTTGTCGCCACTATTGTGGTTGCTGATCATAACCCTTATACCTATGCCTCTCCACCACCTCCTTATCATTACATATCTCCTCCTCCTCCCGAGAAGTCTCCACCACCTCCATACCACTATGCTTCGCCTCCCCCTCCAGTGAAGTCTCCACCACCACCATACCACTATGCTTCGCCTCCTCCACCTAAGAAATCTCCGCCACCACCATACCACTATGCTTCACCTCCACCACCATACCATTACACATCTCCTCCTCCACCTAAGAAATCTCCACCACCACCATACCACTATGCTTCACCTCCACCTCCAGTGAAGTGTCCTCCACCACCATACCATTACGCTTCTCCTCCTCCACCTAAGAAACTCCACCACTACCATACCATTATGCATCTCTTCCTCCACGTAAAACATCTCCACCACCTCCATATCATTATGTATCACCCCTCCTCCAGTGAAGTCTCGTCCACCACTATACCATTATGCATCTCTTCCTCCGCCTAAGAAGTCTCCACTATCTCCATACCACTACGCATCACCTCGTTCTGCTATGAAGTCTCATACACCGCCATACCATTATGCATCTCCTCCCCCGCTGAAAAAGTTTCCACCACTTCCATACCACTATGCATCTCCTCCTCCTCCCGAGAAGTCTCCACCACCTCTATACCACTACTCATCTCCTCCCCCTCCAATTAAATCTCCACCACCTCCGTATTACTATACATCTCCACCACCTCCTAAGCAATACTAAATCCATTGATGTCCATTGAATCAGTTTAAAGGTGCAAGAAAAGTAATGTTCAAATTTGTTTGTGGTTTGTGAAGGTCCACCTTTATTTTTATGTGTGTAATAAACCAAGTGTGTTCTTTATATTTATCCATGGTGATCAATGCTTTTTGTATGCGTAATGTTGTAGTCTCTTTTCTTGTAACACGCAGTGGGTAAATTTCAAAGATTCGCTGCAATTTTTTTTCCTTTACACTGCATGCCTTTGTTATGTGCGTGCATGTCGAAATTTGGTCCAAGACGTGCGTGATTGATGCAAATGCAGCCATATGTTATTTCATATTTGACCCAAATAATTTGCATTATAGTGAAAGGGAAATAATATATTTTCGTTATTTTACAAGAAATTTTAACGTATACACCTAAACTTTGCATGACAACACTACTGTAAAACTCTGCTATTTATTCTTTTTCATCACACTACAACGGGGTTTTTTTTTAGATAGGTACAATGGTGTTAATTAATGAGGAACTGAGGCTCGCAAACAGCTTGGCTCATAATGAATTCCTGCAATCCGGTATCACAACAATCCGCTTGACATCATTAGACTTTACACAAAATGTGGAATATGTTTTTCCTTTTGATTAGCATGTTTTTGTTAGTTGGTGAGTATAGTGTGTATAATTGATCTTATTATCTAAGAGTAGAAAAGAGTAATGATTTCTTTAGAAGGTAATTCTTTTATTTAAAAAATCTCTAGAAGGTAATTCCATTACGGCAATCTATCGAATTAATATTCTTATCAATTAACATTGTGTGTAAACAGCATATGTAATCAAATAATTATCAATTCAGAAGGTAATTTCGTGCCTTGGAGTTGGGATCATCATATGTAATACACATGTACTTTTGTTTTTTAAATTTTTGCTGCCATTCTTCCTCCACCAATTTCAATCAAAATTCGTCCTAAAATTCAATTTTGACTTGCGTCCAATTTCGAAATGAATACCAATAGATCATTTGTTTAGTAAATATATTTACCATTAATGGATTTCACTTACAAGAAGATAGAATTTCAATTGAAAATATCGAAATAATTAGAGCATACACTAATAAAAAAAAAACATTTCATTGACGTTACAAAAAGTTTAGTAATTTTTATCATACAAGATTTGAAAATGAGAAAAGATATTGCAATCGAAACTACGATTTAGCTCTAATTTAGATTGCAACTACTTACTAGGATACTTATTACCAGGCTTGGTGAAAACCCATTTCATCAAACCCCTAGCCATTCGTTGTAATGGAATTGTCGAAGACTTCATGGAACGAGTCGTTGAAGGCAACGAAGGCACACTCGAAACACTGTCATCAGTATCAGAATTTGACAACTCCAACACATCACGACGGTCGTTATTATAACGTAATTCCAATGGCATGGTTGAGTCATATTTAGCCTTGCCAGGCTTGACTTCCCAATCCAAAGCATCATGTGAGGGGCAGTGATCAAAGGAGAGGCGACTTGAGATGCCAACGGAGGAGCTTCTTGACATGATCATGTTGTAGAATGACGGGTTGATTTGGGTTAGAGAAAATGTTTCGTTCTTTGATTTCTTGCTTTTGCTATGTTTTAAAGCCATGGATTATTTGTTTTTTGAAAACTATAACGTTGTTAATGTTGTGGTTGTATAACTTGTTCTCTTTAAGAAAGAAAGTATATATGGTTTCCCCATGCTGTGATTACATGGAAACTAAATCAATCGATCCATTCGTGTAAGTATTTGTTTTTATTATTTCAGCAAATTTCTTAATTATTTGACCAAAAAAAAATCTGTGGAGGAAGTTATGCATTAATTTGGATAATAGTTCGCTTGTTCCCATATTCATTGATAATTATGTTCTTCGATTTCCATGAATAAACTTTCAATCCCTCACAATTTTAACAAACATTTTTTAAAACAAAATTGCGTTGTCTTATTATACTTAGGTTTGATAGAAAGGATTTGGGATTTGATTTGTCTTTTGTCATGTTCTATTTTAAGTTTTGACCATTTGTTGCTTCACAGAGCAATCACGAGCTCATCAACCATAATAGAAAACACCTATTGCCAAGGTCGGCTAATATTGCAAGTATGATTTCAACAGCACACGCATTAACCATATCCTTCTGAATTGGTTGAGAGGTCATTTGATTGTTACCCGATGCATTCTTCAAAACAACACTTCCAACCTCTTCATTTCTTAGGCTATACCAGTTTACAACTCCAAAAAAATTTTCCTATTTAGTTAGGTGTATGAGTCATCATGTCCACTCATACGCATACCTTGAGTTAAAAAGAAATCAAATGGCATCGAGAGTTGCTATGAAACGAATGAGATGAGTTTCTTCTCTTTTTACATTTCTTCCTTTAAAAATATAAGGCATACTTTGTTTCTAATTTTTAAATCTTGAATTCTATTCTTGCTTTGTTTTGCACACCACTAGTCAAAGCAATATGCTCTCTAAATCTCTCCATTGTCTTTTTTCAATTGGAAAACCCATTTTATGTAAATGCTTCAGCCTCCGGCACCGAAACATTAAGCTTGAAAAGAAAACACCAAAAGCAATAAGCAACATCCTTTGATACACTATACTCCAACTAATCAAATTCTTTAAACCAAACATCCCTAAAACATTTATTATCTTTTTCATACTTCTTTTTTGAAAAATTATGACCATATGGTTGACAAAGACCTTTGGCCACTTATTCTCTCTGTATATGGTCTTGAATATTTACATTAAAATTATCAATAGGCTTACATAGTCCAGGATCAGCAATAGTATCATCCTTATTAATTTCAATCTCATCCGAGTTAATTTCTACTTCAATATTCTTATTCAAATATTTGCTTCTGAAGTTTGTAACTGTTGCTCAACAATATGTGACTCAACCGAACTTTTATGCCTTTCTGAAAAATATTTTTCCATTCTATTTTTATATACAACAACCTACCAAATTGAACATAAATAAATAGTTAAGTCCCAATTAAAATTCAAGAAAAAAATTTCATAATTCAAATATAAATCAACAATTCTCAACTAATTCACAAATCACAATTCAAAATCTAACTTCTCAACTAATTCACAAATCACAATTCAAAATCTAACATTCTCAACAATTCACAATTCAAATATTCTCAACAATTCATAATTCAAAGATAAATCAACTAATTCTCTCAACTAGTTCACAAAATCAACTAATTCATAAACCCTAACTAACTGAAAATATGAAATTATAAGAAAAAAATAAAGAACAGTTAAAAAGAGCAACCATACTAGCGCAGTGGAGCGGAGGTGGAGCGTATGGAATCAAATCAAGGGCGGCTCACCTATGACCCTACACTAACAAACCCTAAATTAATTAACTGATATTATAAGAAAAAAAAAAAGTAGAAAGGAGCAAGAGCAAGCTTACCTACAAACAGAGGCACTGAGTAGACGACTGAAAGTTGGAAGGAAGACGGGAGCTTAGTGGTGGACTATCGAAGGAGTGAAGAAGAGAAGAACAAAGTAAAATAGAGGAGGAAGAAATGTTAAGTTCAATTTTGATGATGACATGTATAAAACATCCATGAGCATCAATGAAATAAGTGCATATGTGCAGACTCTGTGATTTATGGAAACAAAGCACATTATGGATGATCTACAGATGTAGCAATTGTGCAAAGCGCGTAGACATGTATAGAACTCGAGGTAGATAACATCAGATCTTGCTCAACGCACTTAGAAGGAGCTTCTAACGCATGTTGACGAGAGTTCAGCTTGATGAGGAGAAATTGTATGAAGGCAGAGGCACGTAAATGAGCTGATCAAAGCACGTTGAATGGCCAGAGGTGTGATCTTTAAAGAACAAATCTCTACGCAAGTATAAAAGAGTGCTACACACGTAGACGAGTGCATATGCCGATAAAAGCAATACGCTCCTTGGGAATTTGAATATTTCCTGACACATCATGTGAAGAATCAAAGGTGCAATCTTGAAGATCAAACGACAACGGACGTAGAAGCAGGAGTAACGCATGTAGAACACCACTGGGTAAAAATTGCACATTCTAGAATTAAGAACCACGCACGTAGAAGCACGATCAATGCACATAGAAGAATGATCAACACTCATAGAATGTAATTAACGCATGTAGATGCCAATCTAGTCAAGGCAGTAGCTACTGGAGTTCTGAAAACGCACGTAGACTTGCTATCAACTCACACAGAACTCAGATAGAATAATGCACTACGCACATAGATGGACAACAACATACGTAGTGAATGGTAACATCATTACTGGAAAGAATTTGTTTTATCTCACAACGGCTACTTTGAGGCTCCAACGGCTACTTTGAGGCTCCAACGGCTATATTCTTATAGGTGGTTATATATAGACATCCCAGACCAGAAAAGAAGCAGTGATAGACCTTTGCTAAAATTTGCTATTTATTTTATCTCTCATTTATACCTTTCTAACCCATTTTAGATATTTACTTGCAATCTAATTTCTGGGTTGGTATGAACCTAAATCTGTTATATTCTTGGGTTGATTTTATATCAAGCAAGGTTGTTTGCTTAGGGTAAATAGGTTTCTTTGTTGTGCCTTAGAAAAATAAGAGTGATTGCTAGTTAGCCTTAGAAAACTAGTGGATAACGGTTTTCTAGTTAAGCCCGCAAAAACTAGAGGTTTGGTTTTCTTGTTTTGTCCTGAAAATAAGTGATTTTAGCTTTCTAGTTAAGCCCGCAAAAAAAAGTGTGTGTAAATGTTTTCTTGTTGAGCTTGTAAAAACAAGGTGTAATGGTTTCTCTCTACCCAAAAGTGAGGAAGATAGTTGATTGAAATTCTTGAGAGGATTCTCAAGGAGTGGACGTTGGTCAAGAGGACTGAACCACTATAAATCAAGGCTTTGTTTTCTCTCTCCCTTACTCTCTTTACATTGTTTTTTATTTGCATTATCTTGTTTGTGAATTGATA
>CAODLS010207622.1:0-16094 GCA_948243855.1 Flueggea neowawraea | reverse complement strand
AGCTACCTAAAGATGATGATGATTTAATATTAGAAACTGACGCTTCAAAATTATATTGGAGCGGAATATTAAAAAAGATAAATTATGATAAAGATCATAATAAAATTGGTGAAAATCTATGTAGATATTGTTCAAGAACATTTTCTGATACTGAATCTAGATATCATATCAATGAAAAAGAATTATTAGTAGTTTTAAGAAGTTGTCAAAAATTTTATTACTTTTTACTTCCTAAAAGATTTATATTACGCACTGATAATACACAGGTAAAGGCTTTTATTCAAAATAATTTGTCTAGCAAACCTGAATATAAAAGACTGATTAGATGACAAACTATATTGTCTGAATATATTTTTTATATTGAAATTATCAAGTCCGACAAAAATATTCTTACAGATTTCCTAACCAGAGATGGAAGGGATGAAATCTACAACGATAGCTTATCTCATGAGTATGAACGATGTTGTTCAAAAAATGAAAGATATAGCAGATGATATACTAGATATCTCCAGCTTTCCATCAATGGAGAAAAGAGTTGGTGAACTTCTCTCTAACGAGGGAAAACTATTACAAAGATATATTGATGACTATTATCATCATCAAAATAATTTACAGATATATCTGGATATCAAGGTACCTCCTAAAGAAATTTTACCTCTTGATAATCAAACAAAAGATAAAGAAGAACAGGTTGCTCAATCAGAAAAATAAATAAAACAAGAAATTGAGACAGAGATATCTTTGAGACCAAGAACATCTCAAGGTACATCATCCTTTACTTTTCCTATATTGATACCAATGGATCAGATAAATTCCTATGCTGAGGAACATGCCAAGATAATGAAAGAATTATATTCTTTATCTACTACAGACAATAAATACATTAAATTTTCAGGTATTTATCCCAGGATAAATTATCTTCAAGATTCAAATCCTCATGAAATTAGATATTGGTATGATTTTAGAGCTCTTAACTCCATTTATCTATCAACTCCAGATTTCAAAGAAATATCTTTGTTACCACAGTGGATAATTGAAGGGGTTAAAGATTGTTATCTTAATAATCCCACTATTACTCCAAAAGATACATTGGTCTTGAAATTTTTATCTGCAGGACCTGATTATCATAAAGAAGAAAGATACCCGGCTTACCATTTTATTCAAATGGGTAAAGCTGAAACATTTTCGATAGCTGTTTCTCAACAACATAAAGAATTTGTTAAATATTCTGAAAAAGATATTCATTATAGACATGCCATTGGAATAAGGATAGTCCTACAAGGGCTAGAAGCAAGTTTCAAGAAAGGGTTCAGAACCTATGGAGGAAAGAAGATCCATTCTTCCATTATGACAAGCCCAGCAAAGATAGCCCCAATAACAGTACAGAATTTTGTAAAGACCAAGATCAAACTCCTTGAAAGAGGAATCGTTCGATCCAGCCCAGAAGCCCAAACGAAGATATGTCAATTCCATCAACACCCAAAAGATACTTGTCCATCTTGCTCTCTTCCAAAATTAATAATTGAGAGCAGAAAAAACGAAAAAGATGTTGCTATTGATAGTGACTAAAAAGATGTAAAGCTATCAGACAGCTGGAAAAGAAGATAGGCTATCATGGCCTAATAAGACAAAGGTCGCCTAATACGACAAAGATGGCTGACACAACAACAATGACAGATAGAAGACGATAAACGCGGCAAAGATATGGCCGACAAAGATGTAACATAAAGACGGCAATAATTGTACAGCTGTAAAAGTATGTAATAGTTTAGTTTATTTTGAATTCCGGATTTGAAATCCGAATGTAAAGTTTTTCTATAAATACCTAGCTCAAACTAATGTAAGGCATCGAGAGAAAAACAAGAGAAAAACTTATGTTCTCTCAACAGCCAAAACACTAAACCTTTGTAAGATATTTTCACTATGAAATAAAGATCTTATTTTACTTATGCCTCTGTTCAGTTTAAATATACAAGTTAGATGAGTGAGTAAAATACTCTACACACTTTTATACCCATAGTCCTTACACCTTACGGTAGGAAACGAATTAAGGATGTGTTGGATAGTATTCAAGGAGTCTCAAGGGAAATTACCTTGCATCTGTTGGAAGGTTGGGACTGAAACGTCCGTTAAAAGTCTCAAGGAATACCCGGTACTATTTCGGTCAAACCGAATTATAGGCATGAAAGCGTGTTGGACCCTTTTACTTAATTATTTTACTTGTATATGCTGAACTGTTCAAGTTATAAGTAGATCAATAAAATTTATGAATCTAGTTGAAAAATTTGGACATTACCTGTCTTTACTAGATATGACCACAAGAGATAAAATGACTGAAATAATTGATGAAATAAATGATCAAATAAATGCAGAATATCATAATAGTTTAGAATTTAGATCTCCAGATTTTGCCAGAAAAATTGTTTTTATGATAAAAATGAGAGATTATTTAACTCTGATAAAAAATAGTTCCTTTGATACAAAAACCATAATTACAAATGTCAATAGTGAACATATACCATAACAAGATAATCATTAAAAATTATATATTTGAGATTTTTTTTTGTTTCTGCACCCCGAAATAGTATTAGAGCAAAATGTAAATTTCATAACCCAACAGTAATCGGTATGGAGCTCTACTATAAAATATACAGAGCCCAACAAAAGGGCACTCACTATCAAAAGAAAGCATCATTGAGTACCAGAAGCTGAACAGGTACTGAATGTCAAAAGTGTACCTGAAAATGTTAGGGGGAGTTTGAGTGAGAAAAATCTCAATGAGGGGCGACACATAAATCGTTTTGAAGATAGTTCAAAAATACCGCAAATATATAGATATAATATACAAACTACTAATAACAATATTCTTGAAAACATTTTCAAAACATTGCAAACAAAGCATACAAAATACATTCAGACAATATTATTATCTAAAAATTTATATATATATATAGCAGTATCCAGTAATGGGACTGCAACTAGACCTCAAATCATAAGTGGACCATCACCACTAAAAATAAATCAACATACATGTGTTAGCAAGACACATGGTTACCAACTATCCTGATAACTGGACATTCATAATGGTATACCATATGCTACATTTATCTCCGTAGTACACGTGTCTCGAATAAGAAAATAATTAAAATAATATTTTATAGCAGACAAACATACATAGCAGAATTATTTTACGAAAAAATATATTTAATATTTATTTAAATATATATCATAGTTCAAAAATAAATTACTGAATAATATTTATTACAAACACAACAAAAACGATAATATTGAGAAGAAGCGGTCTATATGTTTAAATCATAGGTCACTCACCTGAAGTCCAAAGATAGACCAATCATGCACCGCTAGTAGGTGATTGGTCTCGATGACAAGAATATGGAGCTAAAACAAATATAAATCAGACAAAGTCAAAATATAGTACTAGTACTTTGGCAATACCGAATGTATGAAATGTTAATATAAATGCAAATGCAGATGTAGATATTTGTTCGATGTCAAAAAATTTATTTCGATCGAAGATCTATCACTCTCGTCTCAAAAATCGAAATCTACGTAAAATTACAGTTCGATCCCTCAACTTTTGTAAAATTACATTTTAGATTACTACCTCAAAAAATTATGAATGAGCCCTCAAACTTTTCAAAATTTATAAATTAATTCTCTAAGATTTTAAAATTATAAACCAATTGTCTTATTTTTTAAAATTACAAATCTAACATCAAGTTTTTAAAATTAAAAAATTTGTTCTCTACTTTTCAAAAGTTACATTTTGGACGCATTGTAAACTATCCAGTCCCTCAAAAATATGTTCAGAATCTCATAATTTCACTTTTGGTCCTTTTTTTATAAACCACACCAAATGGTCCCTTTGACAAATTAGCTCATAGGTCGCCATTTTTCATCCAATCAAAACGTTTCCTTTGTTCTTCAATAACCCAGAATCATGAACTCCTTCAAACTCATTTCCAAAATCATCAAAGCCATTCAAACCGTCCCACAAAGTGTAGGATTCAACATAACCTTTTGAATCTATCAACACCGAATCATCCTCTCCAACTTATTCTTGTTTGGCTACCTTAAATCCATCACTACTTCTCTAAAAAAATCACAACAAAGCTTCAAACCATCCTCACAACATTCGGTCTTCAATCCCGTTTTCACTAAATCATCCAAACTTCACAACCCAAGCAAAATTTCCAATCATTCAACCTCTATCCATGATTACCTAACAAAATGAATTAAAATTTTATCAAGAAATGGTTTCAAATCCACGGTTCAACTTCCCACCGAACCCGTTTAAAATCCAAAATACCCAATTAAAATAAAACATGAAATAAAGAAAAACAATCACTTATATTCTAGTTCTCACCTCGGTTTGATGGAAAGAAGAGAGAAAAGTAGAGGAGGGACGGAAAATTTGAAGGAATCGAGTTTTGGTGTTTGGGTTTTCTGGGTTTCTTTCAAACAGTGATGAAGAACGAAGTGAAGAAGAGGAAAATGAAGAAAGAATCATCTGCTGCGTTTAAAAATAAAGCAAAACGGTATGTTTGCATCTGGTTAAAACGGTGTCGTTTTCTTTTTATCCGAAACAGTGTCGTTTCATTCCTTCTCAATCCGACATGTCGTTTAGCTACTCAGAATGCGAAATTCACGTGAACGACCAGAACCAAGCGCGGATGACAGCAGGCAACAAAAACGACCTGTAGCTTGATTTTAGCCGACAAGTATCACAATTTGTAGCCCAAAACATGTATTTTCAGCCAATTTTCAAATACTACACTTATTTTATTTTTTTACAATTAAAATAAATTTCATCAACATAAAATAAATAATCATAATAATAATAATTTAACCCTCCAAAAATATTATTAATTATTTAATTAACACTTTAAAATTTAAAATTAAACCTCCAAAAATAAATAATTAGTTCAAAAATTCAATGAAAAATTATTGAAATATTTAGTCGGAAAAGCAAGGAATGATATACTTCCCCCCTCAAAAGATTCATCCTCGAATTTTCAAATAACCAAATCAAAGTTAAAATCAAACATAAATCCTCAAATCGAAATCTAATCCAAATTCTCAAATACTAAAATTTAAATCTCCAAATTAGAATATTCAAAATTCTATATTTGTGAGTCTGTATTATTGATCATACCCTTATAGTATAATATACTATGATCTAGCTGAGTGTGTCTTGTTGGAGTCTGTTGTCTGTAATGCTCATAGATATGCTCATATTGATTAGCTTTGTTATGGTTCAGCTTTGAGACTTTTAGGGTGCTGGGTAATGTTTGAGCCGACTAAGACTGTCAGTTGTTCGACCCTTTTGAGATGGGTACTGTTTAGGCTCTTAAGGTTTCTAGTTTGATTATGATCTCGTTTGACGTAGTTTCAATATAATACGGATGTATGATCAATGATATCAGAATTTGTTCTTAGGACTTTGCATATGCAACACTTGGGTGTGTTTATCTATATGGTATGATGGTGCTAAGAACCTAGAATTTAATGGTTAGCCTTGATGAAAGTCCTAATTAGTAATTATTATGTTTATTTGTTCACATGTTGTTTGCCTTTTGTGCAAACCGTTTTCAATCTGATATATATATATATACACACACACACACACGTATATGCAGTATTTTTTAAAAAAGGATTTCAAAACGATTTATCTGATGAATTAGAATCACTCTAGAGTGTTGTACTTCACTAAGTATTCTCATCCCTTTTGTACTGATTGGAATGCCAGTGGGTTATTTGGTACTAATTGTTATTTTGTAAACCAGATTTACTTACCAATGTTTTTACACTTATTTTGGTTATAGAAATTATATTTTGTTGTATTTAGTATTTTATATGTTTATTAATATTTGTTAACTTATGTTTATTAAACTGGTTAATAAATGTTTAGGTAAATCAAATTGGGTAAATAGTCTAATTATCCAATGTTTGTGTGGAATGAGCCGACCATATGGTTCAGTTCGCCTCGTATATCAGTCATGGTCCAATCTTAGATCATGACATGACTTGACTTTGAAAGTTTGTCAAATATTGTGTAAATTGAATTCAAAAACTATTTTTATGTGGTTAGAAATATATGTTTGTCTAGTTTTTGATAAAATTTACGTAATTCAATTTGGAGCTAAAATAGATGAGAAATTGTAAGAATACTAAGCAGTGCTAAAATGTGTCTGAATTTAGAAATTCACCAAAAATTTTACAAACTGAATTAGAATTTATATGTATGGAAATCTGAGGATGTCTACTTTTAGATACAAATTGCATAAAGTTAATCGAAAACCTATAGCCCCATATGTTGAATGAAACATAGACTGGTCTATTGAGATAAACTAAGAAATCCACTATAGGGATTGTTTTGATATATTTTCAACAATAAGGGCCAACCTGAAACTCCAGCATAATAGGAGAAAGACAATGAGAACATGTCCTTGTAAGTTAGAGATGTAAGAGCACCTCCAATACTCTCTTTATAATCACATCCGTCTTTATTATAAAGAATAATTCACTAAAATTCAACTCCAACATACTCTTTATATCATTCTTTATCTCCGAAAGTAATAAATAGTGGAGTCTACTCTCCATATCTAGTTAGCCCAAATGACTCTATACTCTAGTTTTCATTAATAAAATTTATACTTTTCCATATATTTTATTCTTTAACTCCTCTCTCACTTAATTATTTTTCTCACTTCCTCCAATGAAAATTTGTTATCCACAAAATAAAGAGTCAAATTAAAGAGTAGCATTGGAGGACATTTGCATCTTCAATCTATATATTTTATAGCACTCTCCATTTTCATTAAAAGTTCTCTAAAAATAGAGAGCACCACAGCCTATAAATTAAGTGAATTCAAAGTTCCCATCATTTTGCTAGGAAATATGGACTAAATTGAATAGGAATTTGTAAATAACGGACTAGTCCATAATTTTATGGGAAAAACGTATTTGATATTGATATACATAATTTTAATACTGTGTAGATCCAGATGACCCAAATGCTCGTCCTTGGTGCTTAGCACATATCGGAGGCTCAAGTGAGTAGAAATTGAATGTGTCTCCATTTGTTTGATATGTGATATAAAGTGTGCCGACTTTGATAATATGTCTTGATATGTGCTTATATGATTACATGGAATGATTTGTCTACTACACATACAAATATATGAGATATTTGGTAATGCTTACAAGTGGAACGCGTATGATATTTGGAACCATTTGTGAACTTGCTATGATCAAATACATGGAAATATTGTTTGATCTTATCAGATATGACTCACTGGTTGTTGTACATAGTTCATATCTATAGTTTTACATGATCTGATTGTTCGATAACGTGTAGAGAAAACGCCGCAGAATTTTTAAATTTTTTACATATTATCAATCACCAAGATCCATGCAAACAACCGATATATACAATAAAGAAGGAGTTTGCGAATGTTTACCTTGTAAAACGACGAATAACCGTAAAGAACACGATCGAGTCATGAACTTGTTGATCCTTTTGTGTTCCGCCAGCCACTCCACAACACCAAATGTCACGACCCGCTTCTAGACCATGATAGGCGTACGAGGTGAACTGTCTATGAAAGCCCAGCCCATCTCGCACAAGCCTCGGAGAACAGAAAAATCTACCCACTTATTATTAATAACCGGCTTATTAGTCAAATTAAAATGTTTAACGGAGATAAGTTTTTCGGGAAATAATATTCCCGGATATAATTAAAACATAATTAATATCAAATGATAAATAATAGTTCAAATAAACCCATTAAACATTATTTAACAGATACAAGTTCATAACCCACAACTTGGTGTAGAGCAACTAACATAACAGAAACTCGGCCTGGACAATAAAGCACTGGCTGAGCGCGAAAGAATCAAACGACCTTTATCAAGATCACCTGAAAAGTGAAGTAAAACAAAAGCAAGAAAAAATAAAAGGGATAAGATTCCCTAGCAAGTGGATAATACAACAGAGCGGCTCAGGCTCCTCAAAAGGGTTTTGAAAACATTTTCGAAAACTATCACATACACGCATATATCCAAATAATATCCTACATATATACACTCATATATATAGATAATTTAGTTCAAAATCCACTTTGCAATCCTTTGCATACAAGGCAAACATCAGACAATTACCGAGGTTTATTAAATAGAGAAATTAAATAAAATATTAAATTTTTCCAAATCCAATATGGCCAAAGATTTTCCTCTCAAATATTTTCCGAAATCCACGTTCATTTTCCAAAATGCTTCCTAAGAGAAGTACTAAAATATCTTCAGAGATAAATACCAAAGAAATTCTTAGAGATAGATTTCCAAATTCATTATCAGAGTTAAATACCCAAAAGATTTTCAGATAGTAGTCCAAAAACATTTTCAGAGGGGGACCAATGATCAGAATGTGCATAACTATGACTCTCGGTCATAATCTCCTCACATAATTCACCAAAGGATGGTACACACAACCTTAGTCAAAATCAGAGGGCTCCAGAATCGTCAATACTAAAACCCGGTACCTTGGATGTCTTAACTTTCTCGATCAAAACCCAAAATCTTGGTATCCTCCTTCTGAGCCTCTTAGATCCGAACCAACAAAACATTTCTTGCCTCGATGTAACCAAGCAATGCCCCAAAATCATCAAACTGAAATACAACTCCATTCCTCATTAGACTTTGCCATTATTGGTCGTATCTTGACTGTGATGTGAGCTAAACTCCCCATCAATTTCCTACTCAAAGCATCGACAACCACGTTAGCCTTACCACGATGATATGATATGGTGCAATCATAATCCTTTAATAGCTCTAGCAAACGTCTCTGCCTCAAGTTCAAGTCTCGCTGCCCGAAAATGCGCTTCAAACTCTTATGATCCGTAAAGATCTCATAAGTCTCTCCGTACAGGTAGTGTGTCCAAATCTTGAGTGCAAACACTACACATGCCAACTCCAAATCATGTGTTGGATAGTTCTGTTAATGCCTCTTAAGTTATCTTGATGCATATGCAATCACCTTGCTATGCTTCATCAATACACAACCTAGGCCAACTTTCGATGCATCATAATACACCGCAAAACCTTCAGAATCTAATGGTAAAATCAACACTGGTGCACTCGTCAAAAGTTCCTTCAATTTCTGAAAACTATCCTCACATCTGTCAGAACAAAAAAACTTAGCACCTTTTGTGTCAATAGAGTCATATGAGTTGCGATCCTGAAAAATTCTGAATGAACCTCCTATAGTACCCGACCAAATCCAGAAAACTTCTAATCCCCGTAGCAGTCTTAGGCCTCTCCCAATGGAGTACTGCCTATACCTTATTCGGATCTATCATAATCCCTTCTTTAGACACCACCTGTCTTAACCTGTCTTAAAAATGCCACTTGTTCTAGCCAGAACTCGCACTTCAAGAACTTAGCATAAAATTGATGTTCTCTCAAAGTCTGCAAGACCGACCTCAAGTGATCTTCATGCTCCTCTATACTCCTTGAGTATATCAGAATGTCATCGATGAAGATAATCAAAAACCGATCAAAATATGGCCTGAACACCATGTTCCTCAAATCCATGAATGCCGCTGGAGCATTCGTCAACCCAAGACATCACCAAAAATTCATAATGCCCGTATCTAGTCCGAAATGTAGTCTTCAGAATGTCCTCACCTCTAATCCTCAACTGATGATATCTCAACCTCAAGTCGATCTTAGAAAACTATTGTGCACCCTACAACTGGTCAATCAAATCATCTATTCTCGGAAGTGGATATCGGTTCTTCATCGATACTTTGTTCAACTGTCGGTAATCAATACACATACGAAGGTTTTCATCCTTCTTCTTTACAAACAAAACCAGCGCACCCCAAGGTGAGACGTTCAGCTGAACAAATCCCTTATTCAACAACTCTCACAGCTGAGTCTCTAACTCCATCAATTCTGCTGGCACCATCCAATACAGTGGAATCGATATCGGATCAGTACCAGACTCTAACTCTATAGCAGACTCGATCTCCCGATCAGGTGGAAGTCCTGGTAACTCCTATTGGAACACATCAGAAAAACTCTCTAGCCACTGGTGCGTCTGCTACCCTCAACTCTGGTCCCTGTGACTCAACCAAAAAAATCCCAATATGCCTTTCATCTCCAATGGATCATCTTTTCTACTCTAATAGTTGATACATAGCTTCGTACCACACTGTCTCACTCACCCTGATAGCATAACTCAGTTTGACCAGGCAGTCAAAAGCATAATCTCTTCGCAAACAATCGAGGGTAGCATGCTAAGTCGTAAGTCAATCCATACAGAGTATGACATCAAACTCCATGACATCTAACATGATTAGGTCGGCTATCAGCTCACGCCTACCAATGGCAATCACACAACCTTTAACCCCTAAATCGATCAAAATCTTGCTGCCTAAAGATGATGATACTTCTAATAATTTATCCAACCAATGCAACACTAATCCCAAATGCTTAACACAATATGAAGTGATGAATGAATGAGATGCACCAGCCAACGCTGCTCACTCGAGTAAGCCCAAGGCTCACTCGAGTAAGTCACCTACCCAAAATTTTCAAAATTTGTCTAACATAATTTAACTGACCAAAATTGATACCAAACACTCACATTGACTCTAAACAACTTCCTAAACATGAATATATGCTCAGACCCATCAATACAACTCGAAATCATCATAAATCAACCAAATACGAGTCGATTCAAACCCATTTAAGAACATCATTGATTCTTATGATTCAAGAATTAAACTAGGTGTTTCAAAACTCCCAATATCCAGATCTAACAACCTCTAACCATCAATTTAACAAAAACAACAAGAATCCGAACCTATGAAGATTTTGTTCATAACCTTAATATGAACAATCATGGAAAATATGGAAGGAAAGGTTTGGGGAGCTTAATCTTACCTCAATGATGATTAGGAATGAAGGAGAATCAACAAAAATGACCTCTAGATGAAATGAGAGTGATTTGAGTGAGAAATGAGAGAGAGAGAGAGACTGAATGAGTCTGGTGGGGATACATATAGACCCTACCTAAAACGACGTCATTTTTTTCAAAATTGCCTCACACATCCGAGTGACAAGCCATCTCACTTGAGTGACAGACCTCTTACTCAAGTAATACTTATTCTTACTCGAGTGACATTTTCCCAGATGTTCATCCGAGAACACAACTTACTCTAACAACCAAATAGCTTACTCGAGTAATCCATACCTCATATCACTCTAGTAACATAAAATCATTTACTTGAGTATTCCATGGTCTATCTCACTCGACTAACACCTCAATTCTTACTCAATTAACCTCTCTAAAAATCACTAATCATCAACTTGACTGTCACGACCCGTTGTGAACCCGTGACCGACGTACGAGGAGAACCGTCTATGAGAGCCCAACCCATCTCGCACAAGCCTCATGGATCATAACATACTACCCAAATTCAAAGCATTAAAACATTTACTTAATCAAAGTATTTGTTATTTAAAACATACGATAGAATAAACATATATCATAGATAAAAAAAATATTCAAACATATATATAAATTGTAATATATCAAAATACATCAAAGAGTAAAAAACAACCCAGTAACCTAACATCATCCCGATGTAGAGCTTTAACATCATAAACATAAGAGCCCGATCAAAAGGGCATCACTAACCAAATGACACCTCACTAGTATCCAAGATGCAGAAAAGTTGCCGTAACAAAAAATGGTGAACCTTCAGAATAAAACTAGCAGTAGACATAGAAAGAAAGGGGGTCAGGGCCCAGTGAGGGAAAACACTCCAGACCGCCTCATAGATGACTCACAGAGACTGCTTTGAAAATGATTTAAAAATACCGCATGTAGGTATAGACATAGACGTATACATATATACACACTATAGGTATAGCTTTTCGAAATTCATTTCAAAATCATTTGCAAGTAAAGCATCTAGCAAGCACGAAAACAAATTGAACTCATTTTGATTCTTAAAGCATGGTTTCAGAGTTAAAACATATAACTTTGATAAGTGACCATAATCATAGGTGTGATAGTGGCACCATATAACATGTGTGATGTGGACTCGACCACCATCATAACAATTCACGTGTTGGATCAGAACATGTGGCTACCGGCATCCTTGGTAGCTGGGATTTCATAGTACATATATCATTGGTACACCAAAGGTTACTTCGACCCCATAGCATATGTGTCCCGTATCATAAAAACAAAATCATAATATTACATAGCATAAATCGTAGACATGCATTTCACCATTTGAAATCATAGGAAAGATATATAATACATATATATATATCAATTTCATAAAACATAGGGTTGATTATAAAAATCACATAATCGTTTTATTCATTTAACCAATCCTTAGATTAGTCCATTTTTATAAACATGTTCAGCACATCATAAAACATAATAGAAGTTTCACGACACAGTCTATGCGTCTGAAGCTGCTATCCACTTACCTGGATGTCCAAGCTGGATCACCAGTCAAGCCCCACTGGTAGGTGGCTGGCCTCGTTGGCACGAACAAGAAGCTGAACATGGACATACATAACATATATCAAAATGTGGTACTGTGGACTATACCAAATGCATGATATGAAAATGCAATGCAAACTTTCATAACCGTTGAAAGCATATATCAAATGCAAATCCATCACTACTGATCATAAATTCATAATCTTTGTAAAATTATAGTTTGGTCCCCGACCACTGTAAAATTACATTTTAGTCCCCGAGACTTGGCAAATCTCAATATAATCCTCAAAGTATCATTAAATTACCAAGAGGTTCTCCACAAGTCAGAATTCCCAAATTCATCTCTGAACTCCCAGAAATTGCGATTTAGTTCTTAACTTGCAAAATTACAAGTTAGTCCCCAACTTTCCAAAAATTACGAATCTATACCTCAACTTTCCAAAATTACAATTCTAGTCCTCCAGTTTTAAAATTACAAATCTGACTTCAACTTTCCAAAATTTACGAAAATTTCAAGACACAAAGTTTCATTCTAAAAAAAGACCGAACTTTCGATTCAATTGATGTAAAACGAAACCAATCATCCGCCTTGACTATAATCAACCTCCTAAATCCAAATCCAACATCCATTTCAACAAAAAACCTCAATATCATCAAGAAAATTTGGATTTCAATTCGGATTTTCCAACTCCAATAACAAACAACATCCATTCATCAATTTCTACTTAGATACATGTTTCTCCATGTCCCTCATACATAAATCAATCAAAAACAGCCTTCAATCTAGCCTAGAATCAATGCAAAACCAAACCCTAGCCTCAAACATACCCATTTTAGTTCACCAACTTCCCAACCATGAAAAATGCACCAAATGGAAGCATAAACCAAGAAATATTGATGAACTTACCTTAGGAATGGATTGAGGCAAAGAGAGATATATTTGGGACGGTTTTGAGGTGAGAAATCACAAAAATGGTGGATGAAGACGAAGGGTATCGGGTATTAGGGTTTTATAAATCCAGTAGGTTAAAACGCAGTGTTTTGGGGCTGTTTTAATTGACAAAATGTGTGTGTCAGACGAGAGACGATGTCTAGCACCTTGTAGCCCTCAAGAGCGTTACACAGACGGCAACCCAATTCCTTGGACTACAGCACCCTATAACGTGCGTTACATGCTTTAGCGCGTGTTATCGTGGCTGCTCCTCACCATATTCACCTCCTCTCCTCTTCTCTTGCTTTCCTCTTTTAATTCCATCAAAAGTTTATGACTCCAAAGCACTTTGTTAACCAATGAACATCATAGATCATCGCTAACCAACAAATCTTGAATCGACATTGGACGGGGTATTACATTGACATTCCAAATGTTTACGAGCCGAACGAGACTGAACGAAAGACTACATAGAGCCTTATCAGAATCCGATGGGGTATTATAGCGATGGAGGTAAAACATGGTGTAGATCCAATATCGTTTTCACCGTATGGAATGGCCCCATTAGAATTAAAAGAAGTTAGACGCTCTATTAGGAGAGTTGTTCGATAAGATTTTATTCGATTGGATGTTTTTTCGTAGTGTGCTCCAATATTGTTTCTGAAGAAGAAGAGAGGAGAGTTTCCTCAAAATGACCGTGTATTATAGGAGATTCATCCAATATTTTTCCTAGGATTATAATTCCTATGACGTGGTTAACCGAAAAGGAATATAAATTTGTATGATATAATTCATGCAAACCGAGCTTCCAAAATATTACAAAGTGTTTGACAAGTACACCAGTATTAGTTTCACACTAGGTTCTAGAGGCTTTGAGGTGTATTTTGATAAATTGAGGGTTGTCTAAGATTGTCTGTTGTGTCTAACATTGTTCTACCATAATTATGCAAGTTATGAATGAGGTGTTCAGGATGGATTGAGGTCAGTTTGTCGTTCCATTTAGATGGTGGTAATTCAGAGAATTCAAAGGATAAGAAAGAAGCGGATGATTCGATAGTCGGCACGAATAACAATGGCAATGGTTTGAGGATATCTATCAGGGAATAAAATCGAATCGAGACTGTTTAAGTGCACGAGGGCTTGATTCTAGGACTGAGAATAACATGTTTGAAGAAATTAAAGGATAAGTCTGGTAATGGTGGATGTCAATTTATGAGTTAGATTTGTGTTATGCATCGAACTTAAATATATTCAGAGATGGGTTTTAGATTATGTGATGTGTGTATTATTTGGTGTTAATAAGAGTAAGAGTGTTTGGAGTACTAAGAATGCTTGGGGTACTAAGAGTATGGGCAATAGACCTTTATGCAAATTGATTGATGTGAGAAGAAATTTAATAATTAGTGTTAAGAAGTTGATCAATCTAATGAATGAATGGAATTGAGAAAGATTCTTGGATCCATTAATTTTAAGGACATTTGGTGTATCGTAAATGGAGGTTGATGCTAAACATATTAGTAAGATAATTTAAGGAGAAGAATGGTGTGTAATCATTGAGTTGATGATGAAATCATTTAGTGATTTCATTTGGTCACATTATAACTATTAGCAGTAGGGTAGTGGGATCATTTGGTAACCATTGCTGGATTCGATTAATCATCGTACGTGGTAAGAAGGTTTATAATTATGGATATGATTTGAATGCGATTATAAGTGTATGGGATGATGTATGTGTTTAATTTGATCGAGCTATGAGATTTGGGACATTTGATGATGAATTTCTTGAGGTTGTTTATGCTATCTTCGATAGTAATGGTTGGATCTGTTGTGCTTTCTCCATGTTCTGTGATTGTGGTTTTTATTGGATTTGTAATTATGGTTAAACTAAGATGACCTTGTTGGGTGTTGTCTAGCTCATTTCTTTTTTGCTGGGTGTTTGGCTAATCATTAGAACTTTTGATGGTTGATCTTTGACAAGTGTTTGAGTGTGTGATTTTTGACATTCAGGTTTTGTTATTGAATATCAGGTGTCGACAGAATCTGTGAGAGATAATTTGGACAAGGTTTGAATGGCAACGTTTGGTGATCATTGTCTGAGTTGTTGAAAATGAGCAAGCTTTACAATCTCAGGTTTGCTTTGTGCATTCTGGTATTCCATGTATCGTTTCTTTATGGAATGTGTGTTAGATTGATCCCATGTTTTGACGCTTTTGTTAGTTGAGGCTAGGTTCAGTTCATCCTTTTTGGAATGTCAGTGAGAACTAAAAATCAGTAAGTTATGAGGATCTACAATAAGAGAATCACGTCAGTAAATGTCCTGTGGGGGCATCATTCTGATGAGTTGCAGCGTTGGTATAAGTGTACTTATTCGATTTGTAGATACATAAGCCATCACCTCATGTTCTCTGTATATGAAATTTTCAGTATTTCCATTTGCATGTTTGCATTCATGGTACGAATGTTCTAGATCATTAGTTGTCACGACCATGACCAAAACCACATATACATGAGCATGCATTGCATACAATATAGATTGATCTGAACTTGCATACGTTGTCCATATGGTTAGAAAATAATTTA
Organism: Flueggea neowawraea; assembly: GCA_948243855.1. Taxonomy (NCBI): domain Eukaryota; kingdom Viridiplantae; phylum Streptophyta; class Magnoliopsida; order Malpighiales; family Phyllanthaceae; genus Flueggea; species Flueggea neowawraea. The sequence continues at coordinate 33 of CAODLS010207622.1, read as the reverse complement.
CAATAATTTTGAGAGTAATAAAAGACGTATCGG